>QFFB01000609.1:7139-19758 GCA_003316465.1 Ramaria cf. rubripermanens
TAATGTATGTCAAATACACTATGTACATGATGCTGGTCTTAGTACCCTGCCTGGATCCTCAGGCATGTTTTTGAGCATGAGGAGCATTGTGTAGGAACCACCTTTGCTTGGAAAATCTAAAAAAAAAAGGATTAAAAATTCTGTAAAATCCTTTTTTCTTCATCCTAAATTAGCCAATACACACAGCTTTTGATGGGGAAACAGAATTAAAGTATTCCTTGATTTTTTCCCTATTTTTTTTGCCATTTTACCTGTCTTCCCTGGCTCAAAAACACTCAAATCTGTCATGCTGAGTGATGGACCCACACAGACCCACAATTCTATTTCAGTCCAGCCAATTCAAACTCCACTCAGAACAAACCGCCACCTGCAAGTTCGGAGTTGTGGGCCCTCGAGCACCTACAACTCCAACACCTTGGCTAACTTAAGACTCAGCCACTGAGTTTGAACTCTGCCTCCACAGCTTACACAAGGCAGTGCTTCCATAAATACTTCAAACCCAGCACACCCTCTAATCTGTGCCCTAGCAACCAAGGCTGTGCTAGGCTGTGTAGGACAGTACAAAGCTGCACAAAGAAGTACAAAGCTAGGAAACCAGGGTTTGAATCCTACAAAGCTTATTAGACAGATAAAGGCCAAATAATGCACAACCTTTCCAAACAAACCCCTAAAATCTCACAGGGCTATGCAGGGCTGTGCAAAGGCTGTGCAAAGCTGTGTAAAGCTTACAGACCAGAGCAGGTGATTGGTTATCTATTCTTGTTCCTCCTTGCGCAAATGTCAAGATTGGAATTTAGGGTAAAGATAGAATATCAGTGTAATTCTGACATGGGCCTACAGTCACAGCAAATAACCCAAGAGTAGTATGCAAAGAATCATGCACATCCTCAAGGAAAGGTCACCCCAGTTCAGGTGTTCCTTTCGCTGATCCTGTTATGATCCAGTTCCTTGCGGATCTCCAGTGACTGTATTGGGCCACTAACCCCGTCCCGAGCCCCTACCCTGAGCCTGACCTTACCTAAGCCCATCCCGAAGTAGTCTGAGTCTGAGCCCGAACCCCGTTTCTCATCTGTCCCTGAGCTTCATTATGATCCCTTAGATAGTTTGTCCGACCCTGTCCCTCTGTCCTCTGTATATAAGTCTCGCTCTGGATGTACTTTGCTTTTCAGTCAGAAATCCAACTAGATACCCTTCGAACCCTTTACTAGCTTCTCACTCCATTGTCTCTTAGTCCCTCCGCTCCTCTTATCCTAATCTCCTTCCGAAATCAAGGGCCTGTGTAATAGTGGATGGCGCAGCACATAAGCTGAAGCCCAGCCCTTCCTAGTACTCCTCAGCTGAGCTCAGTCCGAGCTCCCCTGAGGTCCCACATGAAGACCTGGTCTTAACAGATCCAAACACTCCTGCAAAGTGCTGCGAATAGTGGTCTTGGCGATGCCCCTAAGGGGGCATAGCAAATAAGATCAAAGGTTCGAGTTCACTGATAGACACAACGACCAGTAAGGCAGTGGATCGTTGTACTAAGGTTTTTTTCTACTAGTGAGAGGTCAAATAATGAAGTAGATGTATGATAATTAAACTAGAGAATTATACAGGCAGAATAGAAGTACTTATAGTAGAAAGCGGAGAGAGGCTAGAACACTGTGGAGTCATAGCACATGCTAGGGCATGGAGTAAGGGTTGAACTACACCTTCATGGGGCAAGGCGGCTGATGAGGTCTATGAGTGAAACCCATTGGCTAGCCCAGACTTCTGCTTGTACTTGGTGACCCTGCATGCCGCAAGGGGGATGTGAATGATGCAAAATGGGGGTGAAGTATGTTATAAACAGTAATGCTAAGGATATTTTTTTGATTATATCCTCTTTTATTTTCCACGGACTCTCTATTTACACTATTATCTTCAGTCTATCCACCTTTTCCATTTTATTCATCGTTTCTCATTCAGACTTCTATCATGCACATCCCTACCTTCATCTTAAACATTCCATTCAACTTCCTTCTCTTTATTCATCAATTTGAGGCACTATCATGCATAACACTGAGCCAACAAAATCAATGCCAGACATGAGTTGAGGCACACAACAGTGCATACAGTTTATTTGAGGTGCATATATGCATAGTGAATTGAGTCGAGGCACTTCCTAAGTGTAGATCTTCATTCTACCTTTGAGTCTGTGTGTGCAGCAGACTTGGACCATTTCTTTACCTTGTAGAGTCAGGTGTTCTAGTAACACATGCTTTATTGTTTTTCCCCTATAACTCTTGTCTATCCCCTAGTATATTAGTACGAAGCAGACAGTTTAACAATATGACAATCTTTACTTTCTTATGCCCATCTTCCTTTCAAGTTCAACTAAACCTTCAAGTCTATCTATCATCGTGAGTTCCCAACTTTGAGTTATAAGTTGGGTTATTTTATTGAGTCTTACTACCTTTCGAGTTTTTCCCCTATCACTATAATGTACCCAACACTTCGATCTCACATTTGCTTTCACAAAGTATAGTGGTATAATGGTGAAGATCATTTTCGGTGACCAGAGAATAGGAATGGGATAGCCTGCAGAGGTCTTGCTGACATCAGTGTGATGGAAGGATGGTGGGGAGATTGATGTAATTCACTGAACTTGAGATGTGGAAAACAGCAGTCATGACAGAGGGAATGGAGCAAGAAGCTAATACAGGATTCAAAGGGTAGCTAAGTTGACTTCTGACTGAAGAGCGAGATACATACAGAGCAAGGCTTATATACAGATAACAGAGGGACAGGGTCAGATATAAACTAACAAAGGGGATCATAATGAAGCTCAGGGATGGATGAGAGACAGGGTTTGGAGAAGTGGAATATGAGGAACGGGGGTTGGGCTCAGGCTCTGACTACTTCAGGAAGGGTTTGGATAAGGTCAGGCTTGGGGTATGGGCTCAGGATGGGGTTAGTTACCAAATATGGTCACTGGAGATCCACGAGGAACCAGATTGTAACAGTAGCATGTCATCAGGTTTCATTAGCATTGCTGTCAATGTAGAATATAATTATTTTTATTTCCTTTTATATTCATAACAATTGTGACATTTCCTATTGCAATACTAGTTACAATTGTTCACCAGAGTATAATTTTTTAATTGGGTTCTCCATTAAAATAGTTTCAAAGCTTGTGTATGCTTGTAAAGTCAAATATTTTGATTGAACTATATAATTGTGTTTAACACCACAGTTTAGAGTTTAGTTCAATGGTTCCAAAACAGCCCCTCACTTGCTTGTGATGCACACCCATCCTCACACAGGTAAATTTCACTTCTAGGCTCACTTTCTACACACACTAAACTCACATAGATACTCTGCATATGGGCTTGCCCTCCCTCCCTTTCTCTTCATTCATATACTTGCACAACATTGAAACTTTTTCCCACTGGGTTTTTTTCCTGTCATGTGTTGTCATCAGGTATCAACTTTCTTTCTCCATTTGTACTCAGCTCTTTATGTACTTGTATTTACGACAGCAACCCCAATTTCTTTTTTTCATGGCGGCAACCTTGCTAGGCGCCAGAGTCCCTTATAACCTTGCCTATGCCTTCCATTGCAGGCTAAGGAATTCATCAGCCGGACATCTATTATTCAGGCAATTACTGGTCCAGCTTGACATTCACAAATTTGACTACTAGGCACGTGTCTGGGGTCCATGTATCCCGGCAGACGAATCCGCTTACAGAATCACGCCAGCAGGCTGGCTTGCTCGAGATCGGCGAGCCTTGCCGGTCCCGCTTTCCATGGAAGGGAAGGAGACGCGACATTACGCCGCTGTATTTCCGGGTTGACGGCCATAACAGGCAAACCCCAAGGAAGGGCACTTGTAGAGGAACACACGGGAACTTGATGCTCACACAGAAGGGAAAAAAAGACAGGGCCGTACTTAGCATGAACGCAAACGGAGACGATCACCGCCCGAGATCAATTAGAATGAGCTATTGGCAAAGATCGTCAAGCGACAGCGACAAAAACAACGTACAATCGGCACAAAAGACGGGGAGGACGGCATCAATGAGGCAATTTTTACGGAGCTTAACCCTGGCGGACAACGTAAGATCTAGCCTCGCCGCGAGAGAAATCAACAACGCACGCGAATAGGAGAGTAAACGAGCACGCAAAACATCGACGGACACAAAAAGGGCAGCGGGAAAAGGAAGGGACAGAGTAGGGGCCGACGGAGGGGACAACAGAGACGAGGACGAAGACGTCCTTGTTCAAGAAGGAAGGAAGCCGCAAGCAATACGACATGGCACAAA
This sequence comes from Ramaria cf. rubripermanens, assembly GCA_003316465.1. Lineage (NCBI taxonomy): Eukaryota > Fungi > Basidiomycota > Agaricomycetes > Gomphales > Gomphaceae > Ramaria > Ramaria cf. rubripermanens. The sequence goes on from QFFB01000609.1 coordinate 11,423, forward strand.
AACAACACGAGCTGGAGTACGACCGTCAGCAAATGAGCGAGGACAGCAACTCCAAAAAAGAGAGTACGTACGCAAGGAGGGCCACTTACGAAGTACCACAGAGGGAATGCGAGTACTTAAAGCACGGTCGGGCATGCAGGGTCGGGCAGGTAATAGCGGGCAGACGGAAATGGGCAAAAACAAATAGGATTATGATGCGCTCAAAAAGCTGACTAATAATCATAATCCGTAAAGGCACATGCATATCCAAGACGCATCTTCCACAGAACGCTCCCCACCCTCAGTCGGGGTCGGGGATATCATTTAACGTAACTACCACAGTACGCACTCTTGTGCCTCCTTACAATGGAAGGCTCACTTGGATTCCTCAAACGTCTTCGAGCGGTGAGCACGCATGATGCATGTCCCGTCCCCACTTACAGCCAAGGACTTAACCCATGTTCAGCTTAACAACCCCCCGAGAGCTGTGAAAAACGCCGATGCGCTTCGCTTCGGGATCCTTGGTGCCGCTCGAATTGGCCCCGACGCGGTTATAACGCCAGCGAAGAGTCATTCCGATGTCATCGTCACCGCAGTCGCCTCTAGAAACAATGAGAAAGCTATTCGATATGCCAAGACCCACCAGATTCCGAAGGTTTACTCGGGGGAAGGGTGTTACCAGAGTTAGTGACCAATGTGGAATACACTTGCCAGAGAATAATGCTCCCATAGAACTCATAGAAGACCCCGAAATCGATGTCATCTATAATCCTGTGCGTGCAACCTGTCACTTTACATACTATCTTAGTTCTTGACTTCGTTCTGTAAGCTACCCAATTCTCTGCACTATGAGTGGACGATGCGTGCACTCACAGCAGGAAAGCATGTCTTAGTCGAAAAGCCGATCGCTGACACAGCTGAAGAGGCCCGTGAAATGATCTCGTCTGCCGAACAGAAGGGCCTCGTGCTTCTCGAGGCCATACACTACACGTGAGCTGCGTCTAATTTTTGGCTTCTAGACGACATGACCTTTCAAAAAAAATTATTAGGTTTCATCCTGCCGTCCAACGAGTCAAAGAAATCATCGATAGCAAAGAACTTGGAAGCATTAAGAGCATTAAAGCCGAGTTCGCTGTTCCGACTCTACCAAACGGCATTATTTTCCTGAAGGACGATGTCCGATATAACTATGGCCTCGGAGGTGGAGCCACGATGGACATGGGTGGTCAGTTATCTCAGTCTTTGTCCAATTCACTTGTTCTATTAATCCAGTCATCTAGTTTACCCCCTATCCGCCGTACGGTACTTCACATCCTCCGATCCCCTGGAAGTCACAAGCGCGACCTCTGTCGGACACTCTTTGGACCCCAAGCGTATCGACCGTGCTATGCATGCCTTCTTCTCACTCCCTGGGTCCATCTCGGCAGAGACATTTGTCGATTTCCAAATGCCAGGTTGGGGACCCTTCGGTCTCTTGCCACGGGCGCTCCAAAACAGTGTATATATCGTTCTCGAGGGTGGCCAGATTGACTTTTATAATTTCGCGTTGCCACATCTGTATCATAGCATCAAAGTCAAGCCACGAAGAGGAAAAACAAGGGTGGAAAAGGTATACAAAAACCCAGACGGGTACGGCGAAGAGTGGTGGTCGACGTGCGTTACATTCCACATAATCATTTCCTTCGCATTCTCGCTGCAGCTGTATAATTGATATGACACCGTACGCCCTACGCAGATATCGCTATCAGCTTGAGGCTTTTGTGGACCAGGTCCGCAATCGTACTCCACAGGCATGGCCCATTGCAAATGAGCCCATCATTCAGATGGAGTGGGTTGAAAAAATCTACACAAAGGTCAGGAACGGCACGGTTTTGTACGCTATGATTGATGGCCTGCTGCCTGATAGGCCGAGATGCCAGTGCGTCCCGCATCCGCTTCCAAAGTTATGTAGAATGAGGAGTTCGGCACATAACTATCAAGGCGGTGTGCACTGTCTAAGTTCTAGAATTGTTAGTAGAAATAACTCATGGAATGTAGTACCGTAGGCTTACCACCGATGCCTTGTGACGGTCTGAGCGTGACACATCGGCGTGAGCCTTCTTTAATAGCTTCAGCGGCCGTGACCGTGACAGTACACAGGTACTAAAGGACTAAAGAAACTTGTTTTGCTTTCGTTTTTTCCTTTGTATGCCAACAAATCCGATTTGTCAAAGATTCTGCTTAGTAAGTAATTGGATTTGTGAGCATTCCTTCTCTCCTCTTTGGAACCCCTAATTTCTATAACCCTGAGACAAATTCTGTCAGCAAGTAATCTGCAGGTGTTATCAATATGTTTGCTTCTGTCCAAAATAGTATCTATGATGGACTGGGGAATTACATCCCTAGTTGCTGGAAACTGATAATATAGTTGCTATCTTGTGGGTCTCACACATGTAGAGTTGGCCAAGCTCATTTTTAGCATCAGCTTCTGCATTGAAGAGGCTGAAGTTGTTCCACAGTTCTGCAACAAAGTCAGGATATTCATCTTCCCAGTTCTGAATTGTGGAAGGATCCATTAGCACATACTCAGACACTGTGTTCAGAGTGTTGTGATAAATAACATATTTATATATTCCATGAGTCAAACCATTAACACCTCACTATTATGTGATCACTAATTCACTGTTACATCAAGGTAACACACCATTAGCATCAATGCAATTCAATGATCAGATGTAAAGACCAAGGCCTTGGTATGGAACATTGAGGCAAGCTGTTACAAGCGTGTAGAACCATAAGGCAGAGATGAACAGAAGACGGATCGGAAAGGACTTCGGCTTCAGCTTATGTGCTACACCTCTCTAACAATCACAGGTCCCAAGATTTCAGAACAGAGAGGTCAAGCAAGATAACACAGTTCCACAGTACATGCAGAAGTGCAGAAGTGCGGGAGCAACAGCAGAAGTGTGCTAAGAACACTACGGGTGAGGTTAACATGAAATGTGGTCGATATTCAAACTAAGGTTACTAGTGCGAATACAGGGGCTTATATACTGAGGGGTACATGTAAGGAAGTAGTAGTAAGGAGATCCAAGTCAGAGCGGAAGGGGTGTTCAGTACGGATCATGAGCGGAGTCGGGGTTCAGAGGGCAGGGGGGACATAGATTTGGTATCTAATATAGATAACCCTCATCCATTGGTAAGGGGATGCAGATGTTCCATGAGGAACAAGGTACTCTTGCTGACAGAGGGGCTGGGGAAACCGGAGAGCTGAGTAATGGTAAGGTGGTAATGGAATTGACAGGGCAGAAGGCAGAACGGAAGAGTGGAATGCACGGATGTAACACAAGCTCATACTAAGCTTGGACTAAAGATGGGTAAGGATAAAGGCTTAGCTTCAGCTTATATGCTGTGCTATCCACTATTGTGTGTGCACTTGACTTCGGAGTGAGATTTGGACAAGAGGAGCATATTAGGATAAGAGAAGGATTACCACAAACTACTAAGGGATTCACAGGGATATCTAAGTGGATTTCTGACTAAAGAGTGAGGTATATACAGATGAGACTTATATACAAATAATGAGAGATAGGGTTGGACATAAAATATCTAAGGGATTGGAATGAAGTTGGGAGAGGGATAATAACAAAATTCAGGAAAGATGGATATAGTAAACAAGGGTTGGGCTCAGGCTCAGGATAATTCAGTGATAGCTTGGATAAGGTTGGACTCAGGGTTCAGGTTTGGGATGGGTTTAATCACCAGATATGGATACCAGAGATCTGCAAGGGGCCAGATCATAACATCTAAACAATATCAAAATCATATGTGAACATATGACATCATAAGCATCTCATGCAATCAGGGAGAATGAGACTCCAATCAGAGATCAAGCATCTAAAGGACAAATTTGGTGCAATTAAACATTACATAATTGCCAGGCCACCCAGCCACTTAAACATTTTATGATAAAATCAATATAAAATAACCAACAGGCGTGTTGGACCCCAGACAGGGCCAAGGAGGTGTTCGGAAGCCCCCAATGCACCGATCGGCACAGCCCTGGGACAAGACGCCCAATGCCAAAGTGACACTGGGTGGGGTAGACATCAGAAGGGACTGTGTATACTTTAATAAAGACTGATGTGTCGTCGACATGGCACCAGATGGGGTGTGCATGTCAATGACGCAGGAGGTCACGTGGTGCAGGGTAATGTTCGGCCTTGGGGACAAACCGGGAGTTTAACTCAGTGATGTCAGAAGACAAAAATATTCGTTGTTTGGGAAATTCTGGGTGGAAAAGTGTTCGGTTTCCAGGGCCTAGAACTCTAGCATTAACTATATGATTTCTATGATGTTTTAAGGCTGCCGGAAACAGCGAGTAGAGGTCAGGAAATATTCTCTTGGTGGATTTAACAAGTAAACATATGGATTTGTGCAAGATAAAAGTTCTGGGTGATATTTTGGCACTATTTTCATCTATGAACTATTAGAGTATTTATACTAGAACTATTCTAAAAATATATTCAAAGGGAAATAACAGATGAGGTGGAAATGAATTACAGGGATGGATGGATGCAGTCAGGGTGGAGCAAATATTCCCCTGCTCATGTTGAAACGTTGGATGGATAGGGATATTACCTAGGATGTTAGGAATGGAGTCCTTCTAATTAACGGTGATGACAATTGATGAGTAAAAAGATAGGTGAAAATAAAACAAAATAAGCTTGTGAAAAACCTCTAATACCAATTATTATTTTCTGGACCTGTTTCGTAAACATTCAATTGAGTGAGTATATTTGATACATCACCATTTCCAAATCCCATGGGTTTCTAAGGCCCCATGCAGCAATCTCCATGCTGCAACAATATATTTGTTCTTCTTATTCCACCGAAGGTTTGGCGCTTATGTAAGCGAGCCGATCTAGTGGTCATGCGGGGTAATGACATAGTGATCCGATCCACGATCCGGTCTCGATCCGGTGACGTAGTGGCGTTACAGGGCCGGTGAACGGTCCAACATTTTCTAAAATGTTATAAACTTTTTATCCTGTAGATAAAATTCAAATAATTCGTCTAAATTCTGTTTTAGTCTTCTAGGACTGGGAGTGAAATAATAGAAATGGTTTTATGATGATTTTCATATTATCTTTATCACAACACAATCCTTCGCGCACGCGTACATCACTTTCACCTGCCACGGCCGCGGCGTCCGTCTTGCTACCCGCCCAATAACCCACACTCACATCGCTTCGCCATCCACTGCCAGCACCTCCAGCTCCCTATTATTTACCTTCTTACGCCCCTCTCCCCACACCGCTCCACCTCACACCGCAGCTCATGCCACGGAACCGGATGCCTCGTCCTGATTCGCCAAGCCCTTCCCTTCGTAACTACTCGAGTGAGCGACGATTCAGTGTCATCCAACCACGCGCGTAGTGACATATCGAGCTCAATGGGTCGAATCGGTTGTACAAGGTGTGGATGCGCGTCGGTATGCCAAAGGGATGGTGGGGATGGCATGGAATGCGTGGTTTGATGTTTGGTCTGAGATTGGAACGGCATGAGAGGACCAGGAGCGATAGACCCTGGTCTTGGAGAAGGTAGAGGATGATATAGTATGTCTTTATGCACTGTTTTTCAGACCCATCAGACCGGCTAGTAGGCCAGTTTCTGAGCCGCTCCGTTCAATGTGCTCTTCTGAATGCAGAGTCAGACCAAAAGCGTGACTGACGCTGATCTCTCGAGGAAGATACTGGTTGGACATCGGTGATGCACTCCTGTTGCCTTGTGGCGCAAGTGACTGATGTCAAAAAGCGTCAAATGGAGACAGAAGATGCTATGCATTGTCTCCGCACTTTTACAAGTGATCAGCCTCCATCATTTACTGTAATCCTTCATTTGACTTGGCAATTCACTTTTCCAGCAAGCCCAGAATGTACCGACCGATGTAAGTAGGCTGCACTGTATGTCTACGCAGATACGCACCCCAGTACGTTGCTCCATCCTTTTTCTTTTCACTTGCATTGGTTTCCCTGAGTGGGGAAGCCAGTATTAGTGGAAAATATATGGAATGCAGTGGGGAGCGAGGTGTGGGGGGTATAACGCAGCGTAAACAGGGAGAAGAGATAGGACCCATGCATCCGTTCCTTGAAGATTTACTTTGTTTTTAACTTCTTGGCCATTGGGTTTGGTGACTATAGCAGAAAAGATCAATGGCGAGTCGGGGAGCGGTGGGTAGTGGTTGGGGTAGTGGTATGGGGAAGAGATGCAGTTAGCGTGTTGCACTCTCGACTTCAATTGTGCATCATCGACCTGTGGAGGGTGGAGTGTGTGACGTGGTAAGTCCGACATGGATGAGTGGGGCATGCATAATTGACCATGGTGAAGACTTCTCTCGCACCGTTGTTCATGGATCCCAATCCAGAGGATAATATCATGACTAGTCGTATAAGTGTTCTCCCGGTGTGTATATCATACCTCCATTGCATTCTACTGTACTACTGACCATCATTTATAAACACTAAACTTGTAGACTATCAAGAAAAAAAGTTCGCAATGAGGTGTTTGAAAAATTTATTGGAATTTTTGATCAAGTTCAAATATGTACTGAAACTAAGTTCTGTATTTTTGGAAAATTCTGGAACCCAAAATAAGTTCAAATTGGTACCGTTATTGTGTTCGGAACCTAATTTAAGTTCCGATCTTTCCTACAGTGCATAATAGGGCGGCCTAGCGCGCATAGCGTTTGAGGTGGCGGTCGGGACGGTCATTCCGGGTCACGTATATTGCCCCACGTTGTGATTCCTGCCCACCTTTCGCAACGTGCCACAGCAGACAAGTCTGGAAGTGGAACTTGAGGAGCGTAATACTGACGTCCGGGACATGTTCCCGGTTTATACCGGAGGCGAAGAGCCCTGATGGAGGAGGCGTAATGGGAGCTGGTCGTAGATGAGTGAAACCATTGCCGATTGGGGCTGCAGAGCTTTCAAAGCGATACAACTTTCCATTCTTCCCGAGTTCGGTCATCAGTATACTAGATATAGGATGTTGGCATGAAGGATACACACCATGACGTCAACTCCAATTTGGTAATTATCAAAAAAACTATGGACATCTGCCCGCAAAAGCATAGCGTTCTGGGGATGATCTGCCATATCCCGTGTCGCCAGTAGCTCATAAACCGCCTGGTCAGCTTTTTGAGCCTATAAGAAAACCCCAAGTCTGCGGACAATGTAGAAACCAGAAACACAAGATGGACCTGTGGTTGAGCGGCAAGCGGATATATGTGGGCTACTTCCAGCCCTTCCAGATTCGTGCCGCGATTACGATGTGAAGCTGGTTGTCCAGTGATCCGACAGCCCAAGTCACGCATTCGAACACGTGTGCGGGTGAGCTCCTTTCTAGCAGTTTCCTGAAAATGTTGTGTGACACTGAAATAAGCTACTAGATCAAAGTGGCAGTGGATGTTATAAAACTTACCGCCGTCGGAGGTACCTGCTTCAAATTTGAATTGGCGGCACTGGGAGTATGGGATTTCTTACGCCTCGTGATCACCGCAGTACGGACAGAAGGAATGATTGGGAGATAGCTTTTATCTGACTGGATGGTGGATACATACTTGTGGATATACGAGAATATGGAGGACTAACCGTGCAACTGGGACAAAACGGTGTAATGACCTGCAGGGAGCATACTCGTGGAGGACCGGCGCAAAACATCTACGACTTTGGGCGGGTCGTGGGGCAAATCGTTCTTACGGGGATCATGGCAGTGTGCGAGAACCCAGTCTAAACAATTCACTATGTCAAAAACTCACGAAGCTTGCGCATTGTGCGCCACTGACAATGATTGGACCCCGTATCGAGAATGAAGTCGAGCCATTGGTAAAAGGTGTAGATGTCCAACGTGCCGAATGTATAGCAACCTGTTGGGGTGAATTAGCAATGAGTAGACCGGCCGGGGAGTGACCAACCTGCAATGAGAACAAGAAAGTTACGATCGGTTCTTTCACTTGCCCAAACATGCACATTACGCTCGTCCTCGTTTAGGTAGCTATCGGGGTGTTCGTATTGCATCGCCGATGACAGAGAATGACTCTAGCCGTCTCAGTACCTGGCTTATGAACAGTTTGTAGGGTTGCGACGACAATAACGGCCAGCCTTCACGAGCAGATTTTAAGGGCATGTAGAAGAGCCGTAGGACTCGTGTATCATGATAAAGGCCGGCAGAGTTCTGGAGCCAGTTGAAACCAATAGGCCTTCATGAAAATTGTTTGAGATAGCATTGGCTATTGGGAGAGAGCGCGCTACGCAAAAACAAGGGGCATTCCGTAACTAATTCACAAGATAAGGCTAACAGTCTGACAGCTTCATTCA
>QFFB01000613.1:0-11622 GCA_003316465.1 Ramaria cf. rubripermanens
CATGTTCATTGAAATGCATGGTGAATAGTCAATCACTTTCTCCTCTGTTAAGCAAGCCATCCTCCATGTGTTCCCTCATCAGACCAAAGAGCTTGAGGTATACAAAGAGTACATCATCAGTCTCTTTGCCACTGTCCAACCTGCATTGCTGCACTACTGAGTCCTCAACCTTAACAAGGCTACTCTGAGTGTGAGTTGCCAAGGACAACAAACTATGCCTCACATCCCACACTAATTTCAGCAACCTCACCACTCAACACCTCATCACTGATATCAATGCCCCAATGCTTAAAGGGGTCCAGCATCCCTGCTCCCCACCTCTCAGCCAACAACTGATATGCAAGTGCTTCAATGCAGGATGGTGCACAAGTGACTCCTGCAAGTAGGTGCTTATCCTGTTCAGGCAAACATGCTGTCAAAGACTGCAGAAGTAGGGCAAAACTCAAGCCATCAAAGTAATAAGATTGGAGAATGCTAGGAATGCTCCAAATGGATGCACAGATTTCTTTAGTCCAAAGATCCCTTGTCTTTCTCACCTTCTGCAATTTCCACAGAAGTTGTGATCCATTCCCAGCAGTTTCTCCATCATTTCTCCATGACCTGATCACTACCCACACTATAGCTAAGAATCCAGACCTGTTTAAAATTGTCACTTCTATTAATGTAGCACACTTTGAGACACTCCTCATCTCTCATCCCAACCAACAACTAGTCTCCTTGGTCTGTAGAGGCCTTTGTGAGGGCAACCTAAGCAGATGCTCTACACTCAAGCGGCGCACTGGCGAAGGGGGAATCCTAAGAGAAAACTCTAAGGATTGCCTTTGCCCACTCACTACTAGCTATATACCTTGGGCATCACAACTCCATACCTCCAAAGCCCAAATCACATAAGCAACAGGAGTGCTGAACTACAGACAGGGCCAGGGAGGTTTTGGAAGCTGCAAGGGACAGGTCTGCACAGCTCTGGAACACAAGGCCCATTGCCAAAGTGGAATTTGGTGGGGTTGACTTTGGTAAAGCTGTGTACACTTTGCATGCACTTTGCAAGGCTTTGCAGGGCATGGGAATGTTCACATGGAGTGGAACCTAGGGTGCAAGGACTTCACAAGGACTTTGCAGGACTTTGCAGGACTTTGCAGGACTCTGCAGGAGTTTGCAAGCTGCACAGAGGTTCCCCTTACAGCCTTAGAGAGGGTGTATGGTCCTTTGCTTTCCTTGATGAGGCTTCACCAGGCACCTTTGATTTCTCTGTGCATAGGGTCTTTGATGCAGGCCTTGCCTTCCTGCAGGAGCAATGCGATACTGAAATTGATGCTGGGCAATACTCTATATCTTTTGGTACCTCCCTGCTACCTGGAATGTACAGCACTCCAGTTGGTGTTGTACCAAAACTCCATTCCAATAAACTTTGACTCATCAATGACCTCAGTGTCGGTCCTCATGCTCCCAAGTCCTGGATTGCTCATGATGACTCATTGATCCACTTTGACAACCTGCAGGATTTTGGGGCAATACTGTGTGGGGTCCATAAGTTACACAAATGCCCTCCAGCATGGCTTTGTAAAGACAATGTTTCTAGTGCTTACTGCTGTTAGCCTGTCCACCTGCTCTGGCAGGTCAAACAGATCATCACCATTGATGGCCAGTGCCATGTTGATTGGTGCATGGAGTTTAGCACTTGCAGTGCCATGCATATCTGGTGCACCTTCATGGGCCTTGTTGTTTGGATCACAATTAACATCAAAGATACCTCTGACCTGCTCCATTAGGATGATATGTGGTCTTATGAGATAGACCCTGAGCTTTGCTCTTATGAGCTGTATGGTGGGTTTTATCCTACAAAACAAGTCTGACTCCTCCATCTCTGGGATGAGATTTCTCTCCCACATGAGAAGCCTAAGCAAGTCTTCAGCCCTCTTCTGCACATCATTGGTCTGGATGTGGATCTGCACACAATGACTATATCTTTCCCAGCTAAGAGCAAGCAAGCACTAGTCTTAGCCATTCACAACTTCACCAACATAACCATCTCTCATTGGCACTCATTAGTCCAGTGAAAACAGCTGATCAGGTGGATCAACTGGGCACTCAATGTCTACCTGCTTCTTTGCCCAGCCCTTTAGTCATCCTACACCAAAATTGCTGGCAAAATCATTCTTAAAGCCACAGTTTACATCAACCATGCTGTCATATCTGACCTGTACTGGCTTGTGTCACGATTGCTATTTTCCACATTCCAAGTTCAGCGAATTACCTCAATCTCCCCAGCATCCTTCCATCATGCTGATATCAGCAAAACCTCTGCAGTCAATCTTGTTACAACAACGATATAATTCCATTTACTCCACCTATGCGTTCACACACTCACCACACATCCACTGTCAGCGATACACTGAGCCTACTAATCCACCGAGTCATCCATGTCACACCACGTGTCCGAGGCGCACACAGCACACACCGAGTTGAGTCAAGCCCACACATCGAGGGCCTCATCACCTGAGGCCAAATATCGAGCAACAGAGCGAGCGGAACGGATATACATCCATCCGAGGGGATGCAACCCGGTACTTATGGTCTATTCTCATTTCTCATATTGATATGAAACACTCACGGTCTATTCTCCCGATGATTTCTATGTTGACCTTTCTATTGTAGTAATTAGGTAGTCATCCTGCGGATCTGTCCACCTTACTACGCGACTTGTCACGGACCATTCCCCTCTCCTTTCATCCCCATATGTATATCACATGTCGGTTCAACCCCTCGTGTTATTTTATTTACCCCCTCTCTTTCTCCGATCCATCACAGCCCTTCAGTAGTCTACACTTGTATAAAATGCCGCCTGGTACTCGTATATTCACCACCTTTTTTGCTGGTCAAACTCTGCGCTCGAGTCAACGTGTAGACATTCCACAAGTCCTACACTGCATATCTAAAGCTACTGCCTCCGTATATCTCGCATCTAGCACACTCCCCTCGCTACTATTACTTTTCACACATACCTCAGACTTTAGCCAACTCCCCGGTGCCACGTCCCGCTGTACCAACCCTGTACAACATGCCCCATCGCTTATCACAAATCTCACTCCTATTCGCTGGTCACCAAACATGATATTCGCCATGATGCTCTGACACTTCGCCCTCGTTTCACATCATTCACATCACCCTTGCAGTGTGCAGGGTCACCAAGTACGATTAGAAGTCCAGTCTCACGGACGGGTTTCACTCATAGACCCCATCAGTTGCCATGCTCCACAAAGGTGATTTGACCCTGACTCTGTGTCCCAATGTGTGCTATTCTCCCACAGTGTTCTAAGCCCCTCTCTATCTGTTCCCCCCTGCATTGGCTTTTACTACAAGTACTGCTAGTCCCACCTGTATAATTCCCTAGTTCTATTATCATACATCTACCTTGCTATTTTGACCTCTTGCTAGTAGACAAAACCTTAGTACAACAACCTACTCCCTCATCAGTAGTTGTGTCTAATGGTGAGCTTGAACCTTTGATCTTATTTGCTACAACCCCTTAGGGGTATTGCTGAGACTGCTATTTGCAACACTTCACAGAGGTGTTCGGATCAGCAAAAGGAACACCTGAACTAGGGTGTCCTTTCCTTGAGGGTGTGTGTGATTCATTGTGTACTACTCATGGGTTATTTGCTATGACTGTAGGCCCATGTTGGAATTACACTGATGTTATATCTTTACTCCAAAAATTCAATCTTGATAGCTTGCTGACACCATTGCCACCTCCAAGGGCCTTGCCTACTCAATTTGGTTATATAAAGCCACTCTGATGCTGATCTCACTATTTACTGTGATGCCTCCCTTGAGGGTCTAGGCTTTTACATTCCATCACTTGACTCTGCCTTCTATTCTCCAATCCCACAACTGCCCTGGCTCTGTCACACTTTCTTTTTTGAAGCCCTTTGCATTGTATCTGTTCTTGTCTTTGCTCTTGGAATCCAGCCTCCCCCTTGCAGGCTTCTAATTTACTCTGACTCCATGAATACACTGGATATGTTCCACTCACTAAAAGTGCATGATGACCTCAATCATCTTCTCTTATTCACTATTTGTCTTCTGTTGCCCCAGACCACTTCACTTCATTTTTTTCACATCCCTGGCTCTGACAACACTGTCACTAATGCCATTTCCCACAGCCTTTTTCATATTGCCTCTGCTTGCACCCTGCACTGCATGTGCTACCCTTTAAACCCCCTCAGGATGTGATGGGGGCTGCTAAGTGATGCTCCATGCCATCACATACCACCTGGTCTTGTGATAAGCTCTTGCATGAGTGTGCCATTGCACTCAGCCACACGATTGAGCTTTCCATTCTTCACACCTACATCTGCAATCTTATCTCAACTTCTGCAAAATTCACAACTTTCCAATTGACCTCACACCTGACACTCTCAGCTTCTTTGTTGTCTTCATGTCCCATCACATCAAGCCCACTTCTGTCTCCACCTACCTTTCTGGAATTTGCAACATTCTCAAACCTCACTTCCCACATGTGCACTCTGCACCCAACACCCCCTTGTATCTCACTCCTTAGCTGGTATGCAGAAGCTCCATGGCTCTGCTGTCCCCCTCCAAAAGTGTGCCCTCACCCCTGATAACCTCACCACCCTTCTCTCTGCCTTTGACACCTCTTCTCATGACAACCTCCTCTTCCTTGCCATGCTCCTTACTGGGTTCTCTGCTCTACTTTGCCTTGGATAAATGATGGTGTCTAACTCTCCTGCAAAACACTCCTCTAAGAAAATTGCCTCATGCCATACTCTATCCCTTTTCTCCTCCCAGTTTTCCTTCCAGCTCCCCTTTCACAAATCCAATCACTTCTATCAAGGTAGCAAGATCATTGTCCTTGTCAAGCTGGACTCACCCCTGGACCCTCTATCCCCCATGTGCTGCTACATCTCTCCCAAGATGCTCAATTCCTATTTCATCCTGAACTTTGGCTCACTTCTGCCAGATTGTCACCCACCTCTTCCTAGTTCATTTCACACCTTTTCTCCACACTTGGCCCTGGCATTGGCAGCCACTCAATCCAGTCTGGCACTGCCACCACTCTTGCCCTTGCTGGTGTTCCAGACAACATCATCCAAGGTATGGGCCACTGGTCTTCAGATGCCTTCAAAGTCTACATTCTTAAACACCCCATTGTCTTGCAAGCACTCATCCATGGTCACCCTGCTTTGACATCCCACCCTAAAAAAAAACCCTTACATCTCATCATACATCATCTTCTACTCTTATATGGCTGCCTGAATCACTATTTTGTTTGGCTGCAGTTGCCTCACTAGGCACTGGTGTCCCTTATCACTAGGCTTGATCCTGTCCTCCAGGCCAAGGAATTCAATGTGAGTATCATACAACTTATATAAGCAGCACACAGGGTACTTGTATGAAGTTGCCTTCTAGTCAATAGAGGGTGGTCAAAACACAATATCACCATGAAAACTGCTCTCAGAGTCTTGTGTACACCCCAAACCCTCATCCATCCATTAGGATGCTTTATCAACTGACTCCTGATGCACCATTTCACAAGCCAGCTTCTCTTGTTCCAGCAACTCCTCATTGTGTTGGGAAATCTGTGCCTGACCCCATGGTGTAGTACATATGACCAACCAGAGACCCAAAACTAAATCAAACATATAAGATCCTATAACCAATTGGGGGGCCAATCTTGGGGCCATCTATTGATAAGAGGTGGAATTCACATGTCTGTTTGTGAGTACCCTATGGGTAGTGTTGATGTGAATGCATTGAATTGAAGAGGCTCAGAAGGCAAGACAGGACAGAATGGAAGAACATCAGTACTTTCTGTTAAGAAATTTGGGCTCTATGGTAGAATCAGCAAGAGTAACACTTCTAGAGCAGCAACATGTATCTCACCCTGAGTGTGGCCATGCCAAGGGTGGAATGGAGATGGTTGAGGAGTTGAAATATGAGTAATCCATTTCTGACATCCATGATCAATGTCATGGAAATATCATCCACAGTGGCACATCATAAGCACATAGCTGCCATACACTATTCTGCATCAACAGTAGTTCCATAGGAAAGAATATAGCACATACCTCACTGCCTTTAGATTTTGGAATGAGCAGCTGTACAGAAATACAATTCTTCACCAGTGAGAATGCATCTGTGATTATGTTCAAGCAATTGGTTTTGAAAGCCAGCTTGTCTGTCATTAGACCATTGGGAAGACTGCTGGGAGGAAGTGAGGTGATCTAGTTCTTGAGGGTCTATGACTTTTAAAATTATCTAGGGCTTGTAGAGCAGTACACATGGCACAGGTGCAGGGTTGTCATAGTTTACTATCTCATCATTCCCAGTGTTGAAAAGGTCACTGTCAGGGCCAAAGATGACTGAGGACATAATGCAGCCACTTGAATGGCTTTGATGAGAATCAGCCTGGATCAGAAACAGGAACCTCTAAAACTGGCTCCCATAAGTTGTTTGCTAATTGAGCCTGAATTGTAAACTTGTCTATGATATATCCCAGACATGGGCCGGTCTTGGAGTGTGTTGTCACAATTATGACACCCCCCTGTCAGGTTTTGTGCAAGTGCACCCAATGACACAGCCACTGTGCAAGTGACACATCAGGACTGTCCATCTCTGTTCTTTTATGTACTCCCTCCATCACTGTTATTATTGTTACTGACTTCATTCTTAGATTATGTTGCTCATATGCTCTATCATACTCCATTCAATTTCACTCATGTTTGGCCTCAGTGAGTTTATATTGTTGCTGTATTATTCATCTATCTGGTGATCATCACTAACAATCTTTTCAATTGGACTTATGGTAAGTGTTTCTTATATTCCTATCTCAGGATTCATTTACTGATTCATGTTATTTCTTCATCAGGGTTGGTCATGCTCTTCTAAGTGTTGCATACTCTCTTTCTCCTACTTGTCAACTTGCATGGTGTCTTCACTCCTATATTCCTATATCAAACAGCACAGCCTAATCCACTCTCCTACATCTTTGCATACACACACTCTTGATATTCCTGAGAATTGGCATTAGGAGTGTGCCTGCCAGTGAGGGTAGCAATGACCTCAGTGGAGATATTGTACAATGAAGTCAAGCAATGAAAGGTTACTGTACCTTATTTGTCTATATACTGTAGTAGCTAGTTCAAAATCTCAAATTCAATGAGTTTGTTATCAATAATCATTGGTTGCACATGGCACCACTAAGCACATATGCTGCTTTCACAACAGTCCTCATGCATAGCACCACAGCTGACAGCCATACCCATATTATAAAGTACCCTGGTAGTCACAGCTTGTGTGTATGTGCCAGCCCATGTCATTTAATTTACTGCAGGTCAATTTCAGACCAATGGATGTGATTGTATCTTCAGGTGAACAGCCCAGATCTCCTCTGCATCAATTGACAGAATATTGGTGTTTTAAACATAGAGATGGGTAGCATAGAGCTTAAATTTGAGTAAGACATGTTTGAGCTTTGAAGCTCAAGGTGTGAATAATGCAATAATGCCCAAGATTGCAGTGGGGTCCAGCCATAGGGTGTTTACATCACTGTTTTCTGAAGGAAATCACACTAGTAGGAACTTATCTAAACTATATTCATCCAGGTTTAAGTACACAGTGAAGGTGGTAAGTTATATCCTCAATCATATTATCTTCAGCTGACATAGGTAGCTCAACAGATTCAAAACACAAATCTCAAAAATGAACCACAACAAATTGGCTTATCATACCCAAGTGTCATCAAAGGTGACTGACCCTGTCCCCCATCTTGATTACCTTTGTCCAGGAGTTGAGATATTGAGTGTTAGCTTGCCTATATGTTGATTTATCTGATTTATTTTGACATATTTTAGTTTATGTGTTGATTCATCATGTAGCAAGAGAAATATTGATCACAATGCCCCTTGAGTTGTTGGGGATGATTAATCACCTGAGTGTTAGACAATGGAGGGCTGATGTGCACAATGCAGTGTTATTTTATAAGCTGTTCATTGGCAGAATGATTGGTATGCTACAGAGCATGCCATCCTTCACTTCTAACCTCATGTCCACCTTTGACTCAATATCACTCGTTCGGTTACTGCCACATTCTCATTCAACATATTTATTGGCCTCAGAACACACCCCTGCACACACACAACTCAACTTGACAGATCAGGGTCAAATTTTGAAGTGACATTCACACTGAGACCAAGTACAAGTGTAACATTGCACTGTAGCTCTGTCAGGGTTTCTCTATCTCTCTTATTCTCCATCTATCATCATTTCCCTGTTTCTCTTGCAACTCCCCCCCCATTGTCTTCACTTTTCATCCTATTCTTTCTTCTTAAATACTGTTTACTGTTTGCTCTAATCACATAATAGGTGCTGAGAGTAGTTAGTTTGATTCTATGCTAGCACAGTGGCCTATCTCAACCTCTGAGGACCATGCTAGGTAAAGTCTGTACATCATGTTTTAGTTATACAACCTGATGACTCTGTGCTAGTGTCATCACCTGAAATGTTGACTACCAATCACACTTAGTGTTAGATCACCATTCTGGCATACCTTCCCTTACAAGCTCAGTGCTCTAGCCCTTGAAAATTTGTACACTGCATCTCAGCTCAGCCAAAGCACTGCAACCCAGTGCCAGCACATAGTGCACTGAGTCTAAGTGTAGACTCTTCCTACAGTGTCATCATTATGAAGCAAGGTAGCTTGCAGGTATTTCCACAATATTTTATACTGCCAGCTTAGGAACAATGATAGTAAGTACTGCACTTAAGACCTAGGGTGTGAGGAACTGAGAATACACTAGGCACTGGGGAATTGGCCAAGTGTGTAAACATAATACAGTGGTATGAGAAATTCACTGTTGTGACAATTTTCCCAAGGAGGTCTGACATGTAGCTTTAAAATGCAGACATAATTTGGCATATTATTGGCATTATGGCTAAATCTTACACTGGGTTATAATGAGTCATAACATAGGGCAGACATAGGGAGGTGTTAGATCCTTGAGATCTAACACTGAACCTCTGGACTCTGAAGTAACTATTATACTCTGTTCTAGTTCTTGTTATATGCCTTTCAAAGTATAATCCCTATTCATGACCCAAAGTAGAATACTTATGCCTTGCTTGATCCAAGCCTCTGATCTGACTCCAAACTCCACTTATTATACTACCTGTATATATTTCTTGTTCTATGCTTATGTCTTTTGTAAGATTCCCACACCCATCACAATACTTGACTGAAATCAACCAATATGTGGGATTGCAGTAAGTACATAGTGATAGTATGTGTGAAGAATTGTCTGTCAAGGGCAGAAACTATGGTAAATAACAGTCAACAACTGTAATTACCTAAGCAACTGCAGTGTAAAAACCCAGATAACTTACACCCTCCCCTGCTGAAATAAACCCATAGGGTGAGCTAACTAGACACCCCTTGTTGTCAGTGGGCAAGGNNNNGGGGGGGGGGGGGGGGCATGAAGGATAGGTGACAAAACAAGCTAGGTAACAAAGGTAGCCTAGCTCTTATATACTAGTGAATGACTATGATATCATTTGCTGCTATGCATAGATCTGTTGTGGGTGGTTTTAGGGTGTTATGGTGGTCTATGTCCTCTGTCCCTCCCCTCTTAAAAATGAAACCCACAGTTAAGAACAACTCATTCCTCTCAGCCCGATGAACATCATGGACAAGGCTCACTATGCATGGCTCATGCGTACAGTCATGAGCAGGGTGGCATGCACACACTATAAATGCATGCACAGCTGGGTGGGCACAACCACAGCCTTGTAAGGGGGTGACAGCTTTGAGGACTTGGCCACATCCAAGGCTTTGGATGTGGCAGGTATGTGGGGCAGGGCCTGATGGCACCACTGTGTCCTTGGGGCATGATGACAGTGCAGCTGTGCAGTTGCATGGCAGCGCTTCCCAGCAGCCTGTTGTGCTGCTCACACAGAGCATATTGGCCACACACAAGGGCGGCGGCTCTGCAGGTGGGCAGGGATGCAATGCAGTACCATTCACTGGCTCTTTAAGGGCTGGTGTATGCTGCAGGGGCTGCAGGCCACAGCAGCTGGCGCTGCATGGTAAGCTTGGGGCTGGATGCAGGCCTGGTGGGTGTTGGGGCCACTGGATGATGTTACATGGCAGTGGCGGCCTATGCAGCATCCTGGTGGCCTGCTCAGCCTCCTGGCAGCTCCCAGGGGTGGATGAACATGCTCTGGGGTGTGTGCAGCTGTACACGCTCACCTGAAGTGAGCTGGAGGCCAGGCGTGGGGCTGGAGGGCACCAGCATTGCTAGATGACACTGTGCAGCAGCTGTGGCCTGCACAGTGTCCCAGCAGTACTGTGGGCCTCCTGGCCACTCCCATGGGTGGATGCATATGCTGTGGGGCACATGCAGCCATCTGTGCTCAACTGGAGCGAGCTGGAGCATGGATGCATGACCCTGGCAGTGCTGGTGGCAAGTACAGCAAGTGTGTGACATTGCATGTCATGCACGACATGGCTGGCATGGCTGGCTGCAGTACACAGCCCCTGGCATTGGTCAGAGGGCAATAGCACATGGATGCGCCATTGGGGGACCGTGTTGCAGCCAGGCCATGGTCCAGAGCCAGCTGGCTGTGCAATCGGCTCCTTTTGTGCCTCTGTGGCCCTACCTTAACTGGATGAAGGTAGTACAGGTTCCTTAACAGTTGTTTGCACTGGGGCCAGTGCAAGTGCGCACAATGATGTTGTTGTTGGTGCATCGTTGGCACAAGACACAATGTAGTGTCTGCGAGCGGTGTGGAAGGCTGAGTGTGTCATGGTCACATGAAGCCTGCACTTCTCCAGGCTCAGTAGGAACCGAGTGTTATCTACCAAGAGGTCTCAGTAGTTAGCTGTGATATTCTGGCAGAAAAGAGCTTCTGCTGCATCAGCTCTACAACTGGTGGCTTCACACCACCAGCCAATATCACTTGCTTCAACAGCAAATGCTAGCTCATCACCTAAGATGATGAGCTCTTTCTCAAGAAAGCTTTTAGAGGCTCTCTTGATGGCATTCCCATGGTAGGAATGCTGGTACAAGGAGATATTATCTCCTTGCAGAGTCAGCATAGCTAGACTGCAAAAGCTCCACTGCTGGATGGAGCAGTGCAAAAAGTTTAAGGGTTCTTACCCTGTTATGACCTGCAAGTGCACTAACCTCAATTCTATCATTTCTGGCAATAGACAAGGCTATGATGTATGTGTTATATGTCGGTCAAGGGTAGAAACTATGGTAAATAACAGTCAACAACTGTAATTACCTAAGC
This sequence comes from Ramaria cf. rubripermanens, assembly GCA_003316465.1. NCBI lineage: Eukaryota > Fungi > Basidiomycota > Agaricomycetes > Gomphales > Gomphaceae > Ramaria > Ramaria cf. rubripermanens. The sequence goes on from QFFB01000613.1 coordinate 11,311, forward strand.
AACTGCAGTGTAAAAACCCAGATAACTTACATCTTTCTTATTATACTCTCTTACAATACAATTAGAATACAAGGTATTAATAATCCTCAATCTTGTGTCCATTCTTTAGTTCAAATATCAACTAATTTCCCCATTACCAACCCCTTGTCCTTCTCGCATCACTATCTCCATAGTTAGATACTACTAGTGATACTATCACCGGTCAGGATGTGGATCGGGTCAGGATGTGGATCACTTGCACATTCCACCACCCCTGGAACATTTGGGGGTGCCAAAAATTATTGACAATTATGATTAACATATTAAGAATAT
>QFFB01000614.1:2144-34949 GCA_003316465.1 Ramaria cf. rubripermanens
TTCTCGCCCGACGGCAGTCGCGTCGCATCTGGATCTGATGACAAGACGGTTCGAATCTGGAACACTGCGACTGGGGAGTCGGAGCACGTGCTGAAAGGTCATTCCCGCGCTGTGTGGCGTATCGCATTCTCACCCGACGGCAGCCGCGTCGCGTCTGGATCTCGCGACAACACGGTTCGAATCTGGGACACTGCTACTGGGGAGTCGGAGCACGTGCTGAAAGGTCATTCCCGCGCTGTGTGGCGTATCGCACTCTCACCCGACGGCAGCCGCGTCGTGTCTGGATCTGGCGACAACACGGTTCGAATCTGGGACACTGCGACTGGGGAGTCGAGGCACGTGCTGCAAGGCCATTCCGGCGATGTGTGGCATGTCACGTTCTCACTCGATGGCAGCCATGTAGTATCCTTGAGATTCTGGGGAGAAAGACAACAAGTGTGGGACTCTATCACGGGTGCTGAGACAGCCTCCCTTCCCTTCCTTGATATAGCACGTCACCGACACACTGACCCAGCCTTGCGCATCTCTGACGATCACTCGTGGATACTTGGTGAACTCCCCATGCGCACGTGCTGGGTAGTCCCCGAGTACCGAGACATTCAGTCTCACGATTTATTTGGCTCCAAAGTATGCCTTGGCTGTAGCTCAGGCCGCGTTGTTATCTTAGATACGAACCCTGTGTCTTAAAACGGCGTCCAATTGAATGCTTACTTCGTCAATCAATTGAGGACATGCGTCTATGGATTTATCGCTCCCCGCCATCCTCCCATTTTCCTAATATTCTTTTTCGGCTGGGATTCAAAGCCAGCTTGTATCTTGACTATTTTTTAGGTTACATTGTATCGATGCAAGCTGCTGATTGCCACGCTGGCGCTGCTAATGGAAGTTTTCGCACGTCTGAACTGTAGCACAGTACTGGCACTAGCATGCAAAACCTTTCTCGACTGTCTTTTCTAACACTAACCGCCATGTGGATCGACGCCTCATGACCTGCCCTCGTCAGTGGTATGCAGCCTGCTCGTCCTATGCTCATGCCATGCACGGCTTACTACCCTTGCACTGAGGGCGCAACGGTGCCACTGGGGCACTCACATAAGCCATCCACGACTCACCCCCAAGCCTAGCCTCACCGCATCTCAGGCCGTCGGCAAGAAACACTTCGGGAGAGGGACGTACTACAAAGTGGGCACAAACTCGCTGGAAACCTTGTCAACGTGCATCACGCAGAAGTATCCCCAGGCTGGGTCTGGTTATTTTCCCTCAGTCGTATAACCACACGCCTACACATTTCGATTCTGTGGCTTGCAAGACCAGTGCTCATGTATTTGTGGAAGGTAGGACCTGTCAAATCACCATGATGGGACGGGGAATTACCTGTTTTGGACAACCAGGGAGTTTGGTGTTTCAGGTACAGACGGTGTGCACGGTGTTGGGGGCACAGTGGGCGGGCACAGGCTTCCGTGCTCCGAAGGGGGGGAGGGGGGGGGGAGACGTTGGCAAGCCATAGCGGTGGTGCCTTCTTGATGGGAAGCTTGGGTGGCTGCGCGGAGAGGTGATTGCAATATGCGAGCAGCGCCGCTCCATGAAGCACATATCGACAAGGGATCTCTAAATGCCTCTCTATTTTAGATCGGGATTCACATTATTTGTTGTTGTGAATGGTCTTCGGGTAGGATTGAAAATGTATAACTGACGTTGCTTCAATCGGCGGTGTGAGACCCGTTATCTTCAATATCTTCAACAAGGATCGAAGGTCGTAGTTCTGCTTAGAACTGCTGAAGTCCTGTCCACGATTGAAAAGAAGTGACTCAAGTGAGTGTGGTGTTCTCGATGCAACCCGTTGAAAAATGAGTTTTGATTCGATAGATTGGACGTAAATTATTGTATGTGGCTCATTTGTTCTATGAGGATAATAGTCGACAGCCTCTAATCAAAAAAAATATGCTACCTACCTCCGATATGCCTCTATGCGTAGGGTCTAGGCGGAGGGCGAAGTAGTCTAGCTCAAATCACAACATGCGTGTATGTTACTCCGCTTACGAGCTGCATCCTTCTACCAGTCATCTGCCTCATCTTACATCGGTTGCCTTTGTCTACACACTTGGAAGTGTGAAACAGAACCCGGTAGAGCTAAAAGGTGCAGTTATCGTATTTGCTATTTTCCGGTGCCTGACATCATCTGTAGCCATTATTGATGATCTGAAGCCAATCGGCCTGTGCTTCTTGCGTGAACGGTATAGGTTGGTCTGGTTTAGAGTAGATACGTTCTCACCCCCGACTCAGGACAACACATTCGAGACTAATTGTGTGTAGACTCGAGTCGCAAAGAGAGAAGGGAGGTTAGCTGGTTCAGCATCCTGGACTTATAACTCCTAGTTCTTCTGCACTGAGTTTGGCTCTGGCTCGAGTGTCGGCAATAGGTGAAGCTGCAGCTTGGAGATTTCCAGGCCAGACGTGACCAAAGTTATAGAGGAGCTAGGTATATACAAAACCCAGAAGAAGACATGGGTAGTTGCACAACTTATTTGATGCCCTTTCATTTTTTGAAGAAGTAACTCTCCAATGGTGTTTACCTATGATTTCTATTTGGAGGTCTGCATGAACCAGCACAATATCAGAAAATCATGTCCTCAATGTTCATCCCTTTGGGCCGTTTTTATGTTTACATCAGTTGGACGTCATCGCTGGTGAAAGCGGTGCATATTGTGGTGAGTTGCTCTTGAACAGCAAATGCTTGAGCGCCATCGTTCAACAGTTTCCTAGGCTATGAGGATTTTCAGTTTTTTCATAAAGCACAGGGATGAATTCCGATATAACCCCAGCGGGTTTGATCACAGGTGGGCGGGTTTTCTCGCTTCAGGAGAAACATCTGATAAAACCAATGATCGTTCTGCACTGATTGGGTATATCCGCCTTCGACTGTTGTATGATCATGCTGATAATTGTATTGTAGTAACATGAGCCCATCGCTGCCCGCCCTTCGTGGTATCGCGAAAACTTTGTGGGAAATTTTGTGGAAAATTATACAGCCGCCCTTTTACAACTGTAAACTTGGACGGGAAGCGAGCTTGTCGAGAAACCAACACTTCACCTTGAATTGGTGAATGTCGTAGGCTCAAATATTAAATATCTGAAGTCGAGTGAGGTATGTATCCGTCTTGCCTGTGGTTTGTTAACTAACGCCTTGGTTCAGCCTATGCTTCAGAACATATTCTCTCCAGTTCGGTCCAAGGATGTTGGGCCTATGCACTCATCACAGCCGCAGACTAAGGCAACTGATTCACTTTAACGACAGCAAGCGTTCTCCAAAATTGAACCTTCCGAGTGGTCCAGACGACAGGTGTATCTATTGAAATACTTACATGTGGCAGCCTACTTGAATAATTATTTAAGTATACTGTATATCCCTCTTGCAGCACACGGTGCCTACTGCTCACACCACGCCTGCCTCTTCCTCGGCTCCAGCTCGTCCCAAAACGCCTTTGGAGTATACTACAGCGGTGGGCATCATCTAGCTGAGGACCTTCGCACAGCGCGTTACGCAGAAGTATAGGGGGCGGATACTACGCCTACCCTCGTGTAACCACTCAGGTCGACAGCGTCGTTCAACGTGTCAGTGGTCATTGTAGCAGCCGTTACAAATGGACAGTACAACTTTGGGGCGAAGGCGGCCTTGAATATGAAAGTATGTGACCATCCTTTCAAAAGAATTCTTACTTGGCATTATTTCAGACCGGACACACTGAGACTAACCGTACCAAGCTACAACCTCCAAAACTAATAATTATAGTTGTTTCCAAATATACAGCGTCCACACTTAATATTCTAGAGTCCATTCCTATCCCCTCAAAACAAATCCACATCTTTTGAGCCATTCCATACTTACCAGAAAACGTAGCACATTGTCCTAATGTGCATCCGCGTCCTTTGATCCAATTCGCACCTATAAACACAGCCATAAGCGCCACGCATGATTCACACACCACACCACTCACCAACTCCCCCACCCCCCCGCTCCAGTCTTCCACACGTCTTTTCGCCACCAAGCTCATTGTGCTCCCGCCAGTCCCCACAAACCCAAGTGCTAAACTCTGCGCTACTGCATCCACTAGCGGTAAATACCACTTCCCATATCGCTCCTCTGTCCGCTCCGCCACATGGTCCGTGCGCCGCCATCCCAGCGCGCTCACCTCCGCCCACCACTCCGCGGAGGTCTCGTCACTCGTGACGAGGACGTGATGCGGGGGAATGGGGAGGGAGCGTGCAGACAGCGTTGCAGAGACGGAAGCGACACGGCGGGCATACGCAGAGAGGGGCGCGAAGCATTCATCGATTGGGGTGTCCCCACAAGTAGCCTTGAAATCACCGCGGCGGATGTGCACTGCAATGTACTGAGGCAAATACGCAAATCAGATAAGCGGGTGCAAGTGTAAGTGAGAAAGTGAGAGAATGGAACACATGGAGACTCACGGGGGGCACCTCCTCCCCCTCTTCCACCCCAAGCGCCCGCTGTATGTACCCCACTGCGACCCTTTCGAGGCGCTTCTCCCACCTTGCATGCCTCCCTACCTCAATCCATGCCGGGCTCCATTCTTCCCACCACTCATCGTGGTCCTGAGCGCCAATGTAGTACATGAAATCAAAGCAGAGGAGGCGCTCATCAGGGTCGAGTTGAGCGTGCGAGCGAGGGGCGGGCGTTTGGGGCGGGCGTTCTGCGAGGGCATGGGTACGGCGGGAGGGGAAGCTGAGCTTGGCGAGCGTCCAAAAGGGGACCCAAAGGCCGCCGATGAGGGTGGATGATCTGGGGAGGGCCGTGTACGCGACGTCTGGGGAGCCGAAGGTTAGGAGTAGGGTACAAGGAGAGAGGTGTGCATACCGAGTCCGAGATGGGAAGGGATCTGGCTCCCTCGCGGCGATCCGTCCGGCGAGCCGGCGAGCCCCCATATAGACCAGCACCCAAGCTCATCAAAGGAAGTGCTATTGGCCTGCTTGACATCGCGCCACTCAAGGACAGGCGCATTAATCGCCGCAGCGAGACGGGGTACGTCAAAGACGTCACCGAATGGGGGGAAGCCGCCGTCGTAGGCGACGTGGGAAGGTGCAAAGGGAGGTATCACAGGCGTGCGGGATGTGAGCAAAGCGAGATAGACCATGTTAATGTAGGTCATAAAGTCATTCGTCCACCCGCCGGCGACCCAGGTGGTGACATACTGGGTGTCGGGACGGAGGTTATCTGGAGTGTATAAGTATTTCACGATACGGTGGCTAGAAAGGGTATGGACTTACCTTGAAAGTGTTCAGTGGGCTCGCCATTCACCCACAGCGCGACCTGGGCGTTCCAGAGGTCCTCAGCAGTCGGCTGAGACTTGGCCAACCCCTCCGGGCCGTCGACGGTGCCGTCTTCTGGGTCTAGCATTGGCAAGACGCTGTCGCGGACACCCACGATATCATGTCCCCGCGACCAGAGCAGTGTAACAACGGCAGCGAGGAGTCCCACACCAGTTAAGACAAACAAAGTTGCTCCCAGAGGGGTACGTCTTGGTTGGGATCTCGAGCCACGACGGCGCCGTGCACTGGCAGGCAAGTACTCAAACTCAACGTCGACGTTGCGCTCCGCATCTAGGGTAGACGAAAGGAGGGGAGCAGTCGCCGCCATGAGGACGAGAAGGGTCGAAGGAAGGGTTGGACTTCGAATCTTTAGGCCCTGGACCTTGTCTGCAGCGCGCGGAAGCCATCGTGACAGTTCGTATCACTTATCTAATCGCCAAAAAGGACCAAGGCGTCCAAAATTTTAAGAGTCCGAGCTGTGACGAGCTTCCGCTGATTCTTTAAGTAGCGCTGCTCGCTGCACAAGACTAGCTCATCATCCATCATGTCTAGGTCGCCTTCGACGTTCCAGCTCGCGTATGCCGTACTGACCAGCCCCCTGCGAGGATAGTATTGCTTATTTTTTTTCAGATGCAGGTCATACAACTGTACGGTGAGCAATGAGGGAATAAAAAGCAAGGGTTGGGAAACAAGGGGCATCGCTGCCTAGGCTCTATTAGATCTGCACATACTTGATCAGGTTGTGTTCCAGGCTTCCAGGCTTCCAGGCTTCGAGTTCTTCCCCAACGAGTCTTATCGTGATACGATCAACTCTTTTCAAGCCTTCACCACGGCTCACCCCATATATACCTGGAGGTCATCAATTCATTCTTCGATCCCTCTCTCGTCCACCTGTTAAGATATTTAGGAATCACAGGCATATCAAGAGAACCAACTGGCTTCATGCCAGTGTCTTCTGTGTTGCGTCCAACAATCAAGAATCCCGCGGTGTCTCAGAATGAGGACACTCGACACTCGTACGATGTTCCAAGCGGCATCGTAACGGCTTCAGCTCTGCGGATCTATAGGGATCATTGCCGTGTTCGCATTGATCATATCATGCCTGTCTCTACGTCCAACTACTGTCTTCTAACACCTTCACAGCCAGACCCGCACTTGACCACCTGACGAGCTTGTGAAGCAGGGCTGCCGTTGGACTTTCAAGGATAGCTGGCGAGTGGTGTTGACCCTGGTGTTTGGATCGTTTCACATTTCCTCAGCCGGACCCCTCTGCTTTTCCCTTCACACAGGGAGTAATGACCACCATTCTTCATACATATCAACACCTGCCATGGCCCAGACTCGAAGCGTACGAGTGCTTCATGGATAATGTCACCATAATGCACATAGACTTGAGGCTGGGCTTCTGGGCCTGGATTGCAAGGGGCGTCGGTTGCTTTAGCGCATCAGGATTTTTCGGTTTCTTCGCGCTTCATACTGTATCAAACTGTATCGCCCCCCCCCCTTCCTGGGCACACCACACCGACGCAGTAGACACTCGAGGATCCGTATTATTGGCAATGTCGCTGTCTCCATCAATACTCAGGAATCGAGAGCGGTCCCATGAGCCGGAGTTCATTGACAGCTGTTGTTGAGCACAACTTGGAGAGGTTCACAAAGCGCCTTCCGCGAACAACAATAAATGGCTTGTGTATTTCTGTGGCACAAATCAATTCTCTGGTAGCGTGTGCACTGTAGAAGAGGAGGTCTAGAAACGGCAATACTGCATCTCGTGTTTCTTTTTCGACAGCATAACGCTTCTATCAGAGCGCCTCATTTCTCTACTCTCTCTCATTGGCTAAAAATTGCAGGTAATAGAGTTGCCTGATCAGCGTCACGGCTATTCTATTACAGTAAGGTGTTTCCCTAATGGTGTGGTCGATCGCACTTCCTCTTTCTTAATTTCTGGATCTCGATAGATCCTTGTCACGCAATTGTCTAGGATCTACAGCTTCCTCTGCGTCAGACCGTTCGCCTGAAATGTTGAACTCCCTGCAATCATCATGATGATAGCTGGCTGTAGTACAGTAGCTCTGGATAAGGAGAAAGGACAATCATCAGCCAGGCATATGTCATCCACATTGTCAACAGGTGAGATGGGTCATCAATGGTCGTCCCGTCCAAGTACATGTCACGGTGAATGTTATCTAAATGGCTCATGTCGAGATCTTAAACAAGATAAACATATACGCAAGTGACAGTGGAGCGACAGAAAGTCACGCAAATTATGTATTAAATTTATGAACTTTTGAAAATTTATGCACCATAAAACGTGACACTTAAATCCCATGCTTCTTGCTCACTTAAACGAGTCTTGTTGGCACTTACCGTGTCTGCGTTAATCTGACTATCCAACACGCAACATGCAATTAATCCCACGTCTCAGTGATCAAGAGAGAAACCAAGATGCTACAGTACTATAACTTAATTACGTTCGAATACACACACGTAAGACAGTTGATAGTAAGTAGCTGGTTCAATAAGCAGCCAAGAAATCCCAGGCCATCATGCCTCAATGATGTCCAATCAATAAAGAAATCGAATCCCTTGTGATTATGACGCAATGCTCATATCAAGGGGGTGTTGCAGGAAGGCTACCTTCCCCGACCGCGGGGAATGGCGTGAGAGCGGCAGCCCTTGGTCCATGAGTGGCATTCAGCATACTACAGTAACCGTCAGCTCCTCCCTGGCTATGCAACTATGTATCTCGCGAGGGCTCACTTTGCAATGGCGCCTGGATCTACCGGCGGAGAGGCTCCTGTACCGATTATTGTCTTGTGTCCGAAACTAGGTACGCCGGCATTTGTGAGTACGAACAAAAAGGCCGGTCCAGGCGGGTAGAGCTTTGCATTCGGAGGGGATTGTACAGAAAGGCTTTTGCGATCGCTAGAGAGCGTCGCAACCAGGTGAATAAGACGCTGACTCATCTGTGCAGCGTGTGTTGAAAACCCGAGGTCCATCAGGGATACTAAATGATAAAACGCCATGTCAGTCGAGAGATGCACACCCGAAGATGTAAACGTACCCGTGACACCGGTCGCAGATGAAGGCAGATTAACTTGCAGCGTGAATGTCTTGCCATAATTGATTGTGGCTGGTAAGCCAGTGTACGTGGGTCGAGGAAGCTTTAGGTACGATGGCGAAAGCCACTCCACTCTATACTCCGTGGCATACTTTCTCGTGCTGACGTCTCCGTTCGGGTTTGATCCGGCTATCATTATCGTGCCATTTGGCGTCAGTGTTGCTGAAGAGTGGTACATCCGCGCGATATTCGACGTCGGAAGATCTGCCTGCGAAAACCGACTTCCTGCTGGGGCTGCGGGGTTATAGAGCAAACCCTGAAACGCTGGGTTATCGGCATTCGACTGGCCAATCTGATCTTTGAACTGCTCTCAAGATCAATGCCTGTAACAATAACCAAGGGCATTGACGTACATTTCCGAACCCAGCTGCACCAGTATGGGCACCATTGACAAAAAGTACCCTCCCGTCGGGAAGCAGGATGGCATTTGGCATAATTCTGGGCTGCGGCATGGTTTCAACCTGCCAGCCCGCCGCAATGCCTGCCGCGTTAAGTACCATGCGGACACATTGTTTGGTTGCTGGAAATTGCGTCGAGAACGTCGAACTTGATGCTGTGTCGGACAGAGTGGATCCACCGCAAATGAGAACTTCTGGGGTATAGCCGTTTGCCGGTGACAGGGGGAGAAGAACAGCCCCGGACGAGTAGGGCGAACTATGGTTGAGTCTAGTTCACATATAACTACCGAATCCGCTGCATTGCACTTACGTCACACGAACTCCGTTGGGTATATTAGGGAGCCTCGTCTCAACGTTTGTTCTCCAGTTGAATATCATAGATTGTGTGTTCGCAACAATGAAGATAGTTCCGTCGGGAAGTCCAAACATGAGAGGAAATTGGTTTGCCTGGAGTGTGTCTTTCAAAAACTTTTACAGTGTCAGTTGTACGAGATGGAGCTCCAGACAACCAGGACATCAAATACCTGGCTTGGGATTTGAAGACCATTGTGTCCATGAATATTCTTTGGAGGATAAAACTCATACGTTGGATTGTTGAGGCTTGCGGTGTTGGTGTAACTATGCCAGATATGAGTTAATTATTATGTAAGTTGAAATTATTATTGATTCCTTACCCTCCTCCAAACTGACCACCATAAACCATGACAGATCCATCGTCCAACCTCAAAGCGCTTGGATACCATCTGTCTGAAGTGAGGCGAACGCGTGCTGGGTCCTCGAATACGTCGCATTTTTCGTTATTACAAGGCGTGAACAAGCGAACACCCTGCAAGCCGCTTATCGGATCACCTAAACGGGGGTTGGTTTTTTAAAAAAAAAATGAGTTGTGTAACAGGGCCTCAGCAACAACCAAGGAGCCTCGCACCTGTCAAAATAACTGGATATCCTCCTGAAAAAATATGGTCACAATCTCCACGATGTTTTATATACTACAGTACTTGCCGGTATTCACGAAAGTCCCATTAGATACGAAGGCACCTGGGACGGTAGATGATCAGATTTCCATCTCGCAATATCTCCATGCAAACACCCCACCAGCAGCACAGAAGGTATTGGTCACAGGCTTGAGAGCTCGCACTGCGTCTGTGGTAATGTCATATTCTGCGCCCCAAACCAGCGAGCCGTTGGGGCCATGTAGCGGATTATGCTCAACCTGCAACGCCGTTTCAGACCAGCAGATTAGACGAAGAGCGGATTAATTCTACGTGCCCTGTCAAATATGAGCGCTTTGGTCTCCGTTACGATAGCAATTTCCAGGCCTGATATGCCGGTGTTCCTACGAGTACATGTCATGTGAGAACCCGAAGATACACTGACGGAAGGTGATATCTACCCATGCTGAGCTAGGGACCAAGGGCCTGACACAAAATTAGATGTCACAGTTGTGGCCCCTGTCGCGACGGCGCATATTGTGCAGAGCAACGATGCTAACAGCGTGGAACGATGGAATGCGCTCATCATAAGGCACTGGTCGAGGAGGGGTGCGACTTGGCTCTGGATGGGTACGGCTGCAACCTCCTATATATACAGCGTCCATAGAGTACCAAAGACTGGTGTACATCGATTGACATGTGTCGGTCAAGTGATCCGAATACCAGGCAGCATCCATAGCGCCTCAGGTGCCATTATTCTACATTGAATGAATGCTTTGTGATTCCTAAACAATGACATAGAGCAGTATCAGTGCCGTACTGCAGGCGCTGTCAGGCATGTACGGTAAATTAATAGAACTGATAACGTACGTTGACTGAAGACAAACAAATACAAGGTCAACATTCAACTGTGGCCGCCTACATGCGCAGTGCAGTTCAAATCACGCGGCTAATCTAACAAATGGACTAACCTGTTAGATTCTGCAAAGAACCATGGCCTGACCTAGTAATCAATCCCTGTCAATTTTCCAGTCAGTCAAGACGCTTCAGGAACCATAGGGAGATATTCCGTGACCCGCCGCAACTCATTGCCTTCATAAGCGACTCTGCTAATTCATTCAAATGGGAAGCGATGGCAAATGAAGTCCTAACAGAAAGTTACTGATCCAGCAATATTGTCCCATGAAGAAGGACCTTGTCACGTGGCCGCTTTGCGGACAGTATCACCGCCCATGGACCACTGAAAAGTAGGGTCATATTTTGATGAAAGGACTTGGACTCAAAGCATAAGTACTGTATGAGAATTACTAATTAGGTTCATGATGTAGAGCGGAGCCCTAAATCTAATTGGCGTGCCTTTACTTGATTGTCGGCCACCTTCCTACGCCCAAGCACTTCCTCACGAGGCCAGGATCTTTGTCCTCGTGGTATCCGGTGCTCGACGCGTCATGAACCTACCATCTGGGACCTTTACCAAATTGAGAAGCTCTCATTGCCGAGTTCTATTCAACTCTGGATTGTTCACAACCAGAATGCTGTATGTGATAAAAATAGTACTCTAAAGGTAACTATCATGGGCATTATATTGATCTATTTACAGCCACTTGATTATTGACTGCTCGAAACGTCTGAATACGTACGCGAAGGATGATTAGGAATTGAGAGACGTAGAGGATGTGTCAATATCAAAAGCTTGTGACCAGGACTGCTGTATATAAGAAGCCTGAGATGCCACGGTGACCCTGCATGGAAGAGGCCGGTCCAGGCCTCGTGTAAGAAGCGAAACAGTACTGGCAGATGTTCTATCTAATGATCACACAGACATATTCTCTGAGCATCAGGGAGGCACACATGCACGATGAAACACCTAGGCTTGCTATGGAGCTGATTGCCTATTACATTGGAGACTCACGTGAAGTAGGTATATGTCGTGCAGAAAGTACTTGGGCGTGGGGACGACGATAGCAAGGGTGTAAGATCGCAAGAGTGTTCAACCGCGCGCTTTATAGGGATTATTAAGTTAAGCATATAGCGTTGGATGGTGACTCTTTCCGGCACCCTCAACATACTTAAGACCCGCAAATCGACGTAAAGAACTCAAGAAGCTAGAGAAGGTTGGTTCTTGACATATTAACTTTCTTAAAACTCCAGATTGTGGTGGAACAGTAGGCCCTTATCATGCGTGAAGACTTCATTCTATACGGTGTCTGCGTGCCGCTAATGTTGCTTTCTGTAAGATCAACGGCGTCCGATCTACTCAACCCTGCAGACCCAGACCCGCGTACAGTTCCTAGAAAACGGTCAAAATGCGTGTATCGGGTATCCCTTTACTATATGCTGACAGGAATCATACCAGATATGCACATACTGAATCTGCACGCCGAACCTGATTGATGAGAATGAGGGCATGAGAACGGGGGTCAGACATGTGCTTGAAAAGAATAAATGCTTAGGGTATTGAATTGTCTACCATAAGGTGGCGTTATTGTAACCGTAGTGCTATAATGCAAACGAAAGTGTGGTTGGGAATGTGACCGGTAATGTGAGTGTCTAATCACTTCTGTCCGTCCAAATCTCCTGGCGTCGACGACATGCTCACGAAGACGTATGAGTTATGGGACCACGTCCACACGGCTAATATACAACACCTGGCCATCCCCAAACCACGGTTACGCTCGTATGTCTGTCCGGTGTTGGAGCGGGGCGAGACGTCGAGGATGCATGGGCCATTGACCGGACTCCCTTCGTCACAGAAAGTTGACATTGCGATGCAGGTGGCGTTGCATGCATGTTACAAGGTATTTACTTGGTTGCTGCGGGAGCAAGAAGTGGACGTCAATGCACAAGGAGGAGGGTATGGCAGTGCACTGCAGGCGGCAACATTCAAGCTGCATGTAGCACAGCACCAAACTCTCCTCCTTGAGTATTCACATCCACTCCCTTCTTCAGCAATAGCTGTACAATCCCATCATTGAGTGGAGCACATGAGCACCACATAGCGAAATGTGCTGTGAGTGGCGACGTCGGGCGTTCACAATGCCATCAATCAACTACTGCTAATGAGAGCAGGTGTGCACTTACAGAGTAAATGGCAATGCACTTCAGGCGCCATCGTTAGGCGCCACCTGTTGCTGCTGGAGCACCAAACGAACATGGAATGGTCCAGGAGACTGTGGCACTGCTGCATGCGGCGTTGGCAACCACGATACGATGTTTCGAATGTTGCTTGAGACTGCGATGTAGACATCCAGGGAGGTAAATATGGTAGGGAACTTAAGATGGCGTATTGTTACTATGCGCCGATTGTTGCGCGCTGCGGAGGTTATCGCACCAAGAATAGACATTATAAGTTGTAGATAGCACCGAGTAATCCAATCCCTTTCTGCTTTCAATGTCTGCAATCGACGACATCTGTTGGACTAGATCAGATTCATAAAAGGCGATTTGTACTGATGAGACCCACCATGACGAGAAGACGTCGTACAGAATCGTAAGGGCGAGTTGGGAAGAAAATGTCGTTGGTAGCTTTATTTATACGCTTTGGGGCTGTGGCCTCGAGCATTCCACATAGCTTGAGAAGTTTGGCAATGGACCAACATACGCCTACATTGGCCTTATGAATGTTTGCGTGGCGGTGTGGATGAAAGATGGACGTGAGCGTATTGGAGCCTTTCCAGATGCACCAAAAATAGAACTGTTGGAGAAAGAATACAGCAAGCCCGCTCCCAAATAATCAGGTAGAAATGAGATAAGTACCGTAGGTTTCGAACTACCTTTTAGAAGAAATGGGAATGCTTACAAGTAGACTCGTCTACTTATCAAGCATTCCAAACATTTCCTTTCTCCTCGGCGCCTCGGCAGGTTTGATGGGCGAGTTTCGCATGCATGTGAGTATGTGTGGCTTTGTGGTGTCTATTCATTACTGTAGGCCATAGTCTAGAATCTTTCGACCTCGGCGACGAATCTGTAGGTCCCATGGAGAAAAAATGGACTCAAAATTTTTTCAGAAGGACAATACTTGTCGCCCTGAATTGCTTATTGGGCAAACTCATGCGCTCTTTCCTGGCTCTGGAACCATGCAGTGTCTTGTTCCTCACCAAATTAGCACTGGTTTTATAGGGAACGAAGCGCGGAACCCCCGTGGAAATTGAATCTTGACAGGAAATATTGGGTGAGATGTAGCAGGACTTCGCAGGATTAATCTAAGGCCATCAAATTTTAAGTGCCCACACCGCATTTCAAACTTTGATCAAGCTATGGCATTGCACGAGAGGCGCCACGATAGCTGAGTTCCTCGTGACAAAAGGAGCGGCGGCTCTAAGTACACTGCTCATGATAAGCGCCACGGTATGGTTATAAGAGAGGACATTGTGCCCTCTAGTACTCCCACCACCAGCAACTCGACAATATGGCTGCAGCTCTGTGATTAGCAGGCAAGTCGTCAACACTCAAGACATGTCTGGTAGCATGCTAATTCACCTAGTCAGCGAGTGTCATTGCTGTTCTCCAGCTTACTGCAGCGACTATCAGCACATGTTATAACTATGGAAGTAGTGTTAAAAATGCGACCAAATATAAGAAACAGATCATCGATCAGTTACTAGGACTGCACAAAGTGCTAGATGATGTTCGGGAGATAGTGGAGGACGAAGAAGCCGAAGAATCTACCCGATTGCCAGCTTTGACCGAGTTGCTCAATAAGCCCAGTGGCCTTCCCGGTTGCCGTGCCGAGCTGGAAACTCTCAAGGCCAAGTTAGAAGCCAACTTGGGACGCACCAATCGTGTGCAGGCGCTGATCTGGCCGCTCAAGGAAAGCGAGGTTAGAAAGATTCTCGACCATCTGGGGCAGTTCCAGGAGTTGTTAAATGTGACCCTGAACATAGATCAGACGTGTCTCGTATCTCCATCATGATACCTGGCCAGTCCTGATCGTTCTTGTGGACGGTTGACGATGGAGATACATACTGATGTCAAAGCCCTGAATAATTCTAAAATTGGTATGTCACTGCGCGACATTGCTGCGTCTGCTCATGCAATGAGACCTGATTTTGACGGATTCTTTGTGCAGAGGAAAATTGTCAAAAAATCTATAGTTGGCTGTCAACTCCTGATCACCAGTCTAAGCATACAAATGCCCGTTTGGAACGGGAGGCGACGACCGGTTTATGGTTTGTTCGAGGGGGTTGCTTCGAGGAATGGAAAGCTGTTCCTTGCTCGTTTCTATGGCTTCATGGTATCCGTGCGTTCATTATGCTGCTTGCTCTGTGCTAGCCGCTGATAGACCGGCACAGCTGGCGCTGGCAAAACCATCTTATGGTAAGCACATAGTTTTGTTCGATATCTTCACCATCCTCGTACTAAAGAATGAATGTGTCAAGCTCCACCATCATTGACGAAATCTCACTTCATTGCAAACCTGATCCCTCCTCTGCAATTGCTTTTTTTTTCGATTTTCACGATAAAACCACACAGTCAGATGCGGTGCTCCGATCTCTGCTCAAACAATTATCTTTACAATGCACGAACACCCCCAGCGCCTTGGCAAACTTTTTTGCTGAGAATGCGGATGGACGCCGAGACGCAGCTCCAGATGAGCTGATGTCAACCTTGAAGTCCATTATTGGAAGCTTCCAGAGGGCCGTGTATATCGTTTTTGATGCCCTTGACGAATGTGCGGAACGAGCTCGGTTTCTGACACTGCTGAGAGAGATGCACGGTTGGGGTCTTCGCACGTTGCATCTGCTGGCAACGAGCCGAAAAGAGAGAGACATTGAGGGATCGCTTGGCTGCTTGGTTTCACATCAGGTACCCATGGACGAGAATCTCATCAACGGCGACATCCGACTCCATGTGGTCAGAACACTTGAGAGTGATGTCAAGTTTAGCATGTGCTCTGCAGAAGAGAAGGAGATGATTGAGACTGTTTTGATTGAGGGTGCACATGGAATGTAAAGTGATCCTCTTAATTCCTTATGAATAATTACTGATAGGACAGCAAGGTTTCGATGGGTAGTTTGTCAGCTGGGTGCCTTGCGAAAATGCCGCTCTCCCGCCGCGCTCGAGACTGCACTCAAGTGTCTACCAAAGACCCTATATGAGACCTACGATAGGATTCTCGCAGACATAGATGAGGATGACAGGCGGGATGCTCTCCACTTGTTGCAATGGCTCGCTTTCTCAATCGGCACGTTATCTCTGGATGAGGCTGTGGAAGTGATTGCTACAGATCCTGACGCAGAAAATGAACCTATGTTTGACCAACGTCGGCGGCTCCGTGATCCACAAGACATACTCACCATATGTTCCAGTCTAGTCGCCATTACAGTCCCAGATGCTGTGTTACAGGACAGCGTGTGCAGTGTTGGCCGCGCCATGGCACATTTTACTGCTTCGGGAGAGCTGAGGCTGGCACATTTTTCCGTTCGAGAATATTTGATCTCGGAACACCTTCGTAAAAGCGCCCCCCCACTTTCATATTATCATTTCTACCAAAAGATTGCCGACGTGTTCATTGCCAAGACGTGTCTGGCCTATCTGCTGCAGTTTGAGCAGTATGGCGAGATAACCTCAAGCACTACCAGGAGCCGTCCACTTTCCCGCTATGCTGCAAGACACTGGATCGTCCATACTCAGTCGGATTCTGCTGGTAGCTCCAGTACGCTCCACAGCCTGATTATGGATCTTCTAGAACCTACAGGTGCTATGTATACAAACTGGCTGTGGCTGTACAACCCGGATGATCCGGATGGGTGGGACAAACCGCCCAAGATTATATCTCCTCTTTATTACACTTCATTCGCTGGGCTGGAAGAAGCATGCCAACGTCTATTGAGGAATAAATTAGACGTGAACTCACAGGGAGGATATTACGGCAATGCCTTGCAAGCGGCATCCTCAGAGGGTCACGTTGCGGTCGTTCGGCTACTACTGGAGCATGGAGCTGATGTGACCACACGATGCGGGGCGTTTGGCAGCGCACTACAGGTGGCCTCGTGTAGAGGTCACTATATGATTGTTCAGTTGCTGCTGGGTCAAGGGGCGCTCGTGAATGCACGAGGAGGAGTATATGGCAGTGCAGTGCAGGCGGCGGCGCATCAGGGTCACGATGCAATCATTCGGCTCCTACAGGAGCATGGAGCAGATATGAACGCCCAAGGCGGAAAGCTTAGCAATGCAATGCAGGCTGCGGCGCTTACAGGTTACGAGGCAATCGTTCAGTTGCTGCTTGAGCAAGGAGTGGGTATGAATGCACAAGGGGGAGTGTATGGCACTGCACTGCAAGCGGCGGCATTTGGGGGTCATTATGGGATCGTTCTGTTGCTGCTGGAGAAGGGAGTAGATGTGAATACTCGAGGAGGGGAGTATGGCACTGCGCTGCAAGCGGGAGTGTTAGGAGGTTACAACTCTTGGAGAGTTATGCTGCTACTGGGTAGGAACGCAGGAGGAGTATCATATGGCAGCTCGCCGCGGATGTCAGAAGGTCACAATGCCATAGTTCAGGCGCTACTGGAGCAGGAGCGGATATAAACGCTCAGGGAGGAGAGTACGGCAGTGCGCTGCAGGCGGCATCGTTGAGAGGCCAAGATATGATTGTTCGGTTGCTGCTAGAGAACGGCGCACATGTGAACGCAGAGGGAGGATACTACGGCAGTGCACTGCAAGCCGCGTCGTGTGCCAACGGGGAAATCGTCCGGTTGCTGTTAGAGAAGGGAGCCGCGGTGAATGCGCATGGAGGATCGTATGGCGGTGCGCTGCAGGCGGCATCTTACTTTGGTCAATATGATATCGTTCGACTGCTGCTGGACAAGGGAGGCGATATCCATGCAGGAGGACCGTATGGCAGTGCACTGGAGGCGGCGTCGTTACAGGGTGAAGATGCGATTGTCCTGTTACTTTTGGAAAACGGAGCGGAGGTAAATGCTCCGGGAGGAGGAGACTTGCAGCGTGGCACGCCGCTGGAGTGGGCATCACTCGAAGGTCAAGATACAACCGTTCGGTTACTGATTGAGAAGGGAGCAGACGTGAATGCGCAGGTGGATTATTTTGGCAGTGCGCTGCATGCGGCATCGCTAAATGGTCACGATGTGGTGGTTTTGCTGCTGCTTGAGGAAGGGGCTGATGTGAACATGGAAAGCGGAGAATGTGGCACTGCGCTGCAGGCGGCGGCGTCAGAAGGTCACGAATCGACTGTTCGGTTGTTGCTGGATAATGGGGCGGATGTCACCATCGAGGGAGGCGAATATGGCAGTGCGCTGGAGGCAGCATCATGTCAATGTCACTATGCCATTGCTGCGTTGCTCGAAGCTCATTACAGCATGGTTGGGCAGTAAAAAGTGGTAGATACTGATCAAGCCGAGAATATACAGCCTTATGCAACATTCGGTATGGCAAGACGTCTTTTGTACAATTGATAACTTGTGATACTATATCGAATGGCGACCTGTACTGGTGAGTCGACAGGTCAGACGAGAAGACGTTGTACCAAATTGCAGAGTATATTAGGATAGTAGAAAACGTCGTTTATAATCGTATGTGCTTGGTGCTCGTGTACTCAAGCTGGTAGTAAAACCTCTCTAAGTCTAGCGCTAACTTCGGTTTTGGTCGTGTGCACTGTTTGGTTCTATGGTTGAATCAACAACACGTGAAGCTGATTATATAATAACCATGCCCCACGCAACACTTTCTGCCTCCTTATGCTCGCTTATCAACTTTGAGATTACTATGGAATAAGATCTCATTAGTATGTCACCATCTCAGTCACTATCTTAACATTACCATCCACCTCCCCACCAACCACTCCCCCGACACAATCAACACCGCCAACCGCTTGTTAGAGAGCGTCCGCGGCCCATTGAGACACGCATCTATGAGCACTTCTTTGGGCGTGTGGGGGAGGAGGGTGTGCTGGGGGAGAGAAGGGTGGAAAATCAAAAAATTTAACATTGGAAAAAGAAAAGGATGACAGGAGGCTGAAACGTTGGGAGAATTGAAAAACAAAAACATCAATAAAAGATCAAGCCAGCACTCACACAAACTTCGCTCCATAACCCCCCTTCCTCTAGATCCATCTCAACTCTCGCGCGAAGCAATGGATGTCTACCCCTCATAACAGTCCACGCCAGCCCAAGGCGGCAAGGCGTTATGGTGGGCGGAGGCGCAGAGGGAGGGGTGGAGGTACCTGGAGAGCAGCAACAACCCTGGCGGCGGTGTGAAGCGAGGAAGAACGCGAACAGGAAGCAGACGGTGAAGAGCAGCACTAGCAGGGGAACGACGAAGACACGGAGCAGCACACATATCACCAACCACCTCAATACGGTATGGCAAGAGGCGGGAGAGCTCGCTGTCGCCCAGTGTGCGTGAAAAGATGGGCAGTGGGTGCGGCGTTGACATCGCGGTGTTGGCGACGGTTTCCATCGTGTCCATCGGCATCGAGAGCGTTGGCAATCGCTACGGAGCGTTGGGTCGTATGTCACAGTCGGAATACGTCCCAAAGGCAACAAAGGTGCGTCCGAATTCATCACCTTGGTATCAGAAAATTGCAAGTTGGTGGATGTGTATCAGTGCTGCCCTGCTCTGGTGCTGTGCTTTACCAGTCCTAGTCACCACGTGAAGTTGGTTATAAAATAACAAAGGGCTCCTACCGCTTTTGGCTCCGTTACGTACTTCGCCTTCGCGACGTACTACCTGAGCCACGGATACAGTACAACATCTTATATAATGTAACAAGAGTGCACTTGGATACTACAGGCCACTCTCAATGTCTGACGGCTCTCATTGGTCGACCAAAGTGACTCATGGAATTGTTGACTAACTGAGACAATGGGTACGCTAATTCTTGGTCCTTGGCATCACGGACAAAGAACATCACATTGTGGGCAACTGAGACAAAGTACGTGCTTATTTAGTCTGGAGGTGGTCATCAAAGCGTGTGGCGGCGGACAAGCGCCCAAAGACCAACGCTCTATAAAAGCTTGCTGCTGTGCCACCCACTTTCTCTCCCAACTCACTCGGAGCCACTATTCAATGCCTCAATCTAACGAATCTACACCAAGCAGTATTTCCCTGGAACTCGATTCCCAAGCGGTAGAAGTCGTCCAGCCGGAACCCCAAGTCGCTGATATGGACGTCCACTTGAATTTCGCGTACTCACAGACTGTTCAGATTTTGTGGCTGGTCATGATGGAGCACACTAGGAAATACCTGTTGCCCGTCTATGACTTCAATGGCCACTACTTTTTACCTGACATTGCTCGCATATCCACTAACTTGAGATTATTGATGAATGCCTATTTTAGTATTACAGGAGATGAAGGCGCGGTCGTACCAGTCACAGCTCGTGCAGAAGGTTTGGAAAATTACACTGGATTTATCAACGGCGAGGTAGGATACCTCCCCGTTCATTCGGTTCAACTGATTACTGTCTCCCAGAGAGCCGTACGGCTTATATATGATTGCGACGCACGCGATGCGCTGGGGTTTGAACTCTGGCGCGATTCTCGTCCCGAACATGCAATCCCACACGCCGACGATATTTACCGCCTCATCCTACAATCTAGGAGGGATCCCGACGCGACTTTCGATATTCTCAACTTACAGCTCATCGAACTGACATTGTTTTCCCATAAGATGAATTCCCTTGACTTCGACGACTATTGCCATCGCCACCACGTGCAGTTATTGTTCCAATCGGCCTTTCTTCATCCATTTGCTCGACCGGGCGATATTGATTGAAATGTTGTATGTGCCAGAAGTCGATACCGCCGGATTCCTCGAGACTTCCTCAATATCTCATTTCTCCTTTCTAACAACTGATTATTGACGATCATTTACAGATGGAATCCACCTGTCCTCGGAATACGCCCCATCGAACCTTGGTCATGAATTTAGCTGGATGTTAATGTGTTTTCTTTCTTTCCAACCGCCATTTTCAGATGACCATAGTTTCTCTATGTTATACAAGTAGATAGAATAGCACATATCCCCCTCCCCTCCCTAAGCAGGATTTATATCTTGTTGTGCGACGCAAAGATGACCGGCGCTCTAGATGGGACACATGATGCGATCCTACGTTGATGGCAAATACTTCATCGAGCATGTATCTCAATGTTTACTGTAAACGGTGCGCTGCAGCCAGCCCCATGGAGCTGATGCAAGTGTTTCCCCTGTCACCAGTCAAGGAATCGAGGATACATTCATTGGGTTGATCTCGAGTTAAGGATACTGGAAGGCCCCAGAAATACTCTATAAATTTGATCGATGGAACGCCAGCTCACAACCAGCAAAAGTAGCCGTCCCCACCGACCCCCAGACTCTGGCAGCACGCCTGAAAGGCAGGGACCTCGTCGTTTGGCCCATACATTAGACACTGACAGTTGTACCAAAGTCGGTCAATGAACGTCGAATAGGAAGTCTATGTCAGAATCACTCCTAACCTGATTGTTGGGACCAGGGTAATTGTCATCGCTCGGACAACACTGTTTAGTGTATTGATCGTATTGCCAGATTCCATCTTGGCATTTGCAATTAATGTCTGCGAGTGCCCTAGCAGGATGAAACTCAGGTTGACTATTGCCTGATGGTATATATATATCAGAGGAAGGACGCTCACCCAATAACGACGAAGCTGATCGTTAGGATGGGTTGGAAGAAACGCATGGTTTACTCGGTTAATTATCACTGAGAGATCCACAGTTTATGTGAGACGACGGAGGTTGGAGCAATTGAACTAGTACGTGACAGTGGTAGTACTAGCTAGTCGCGGGAGGGGTTCTCGAGTCTTGCAACTAACTTCAGAGGCTTTATTTATACGTTGCTGAGTCTTGGGGATACTTGACACTCAGGGGGAGCGTGCAAGCAGCTGATAACAGAGAGGGCTGCCCTGATATTTAGAAGCTATCTGAATTATACTTTACTGCATAACGGCGCCGCCGGAGAACGTCGAAATTCGCCCGGGGCCGGGACAGCTCGTGCGGATCCGCGAACAGCCAGTACCCATCACCGCGTAACTTGAAGTCGCCAGGAACATCTATGCATGCTACATTTCGTAGTTCAACATAAGCCTCGCACTGTAGGAAAAATACGTGGAATACCCAAAAAAAGAAAAAAATCCCGAATACGTGAATATTCCACGAATTTCCGACCCATGAATAAATCCAGCTAAAATATACGTGGACAAATATTTGTCGGGAATTGCGAATAATTGCTGGGAAAGTCGCCAAGTCTGTCCGTGGCAACCAGTACCAATGCAGTTGTGGAATTCCTAGTAGCAGGTAGTAATACCACTCATTTAACATCTGACAATGCCACGAATATAATTAATAACGTACCTACCAAATTTACGTGGAATGCACACGCATATCTACATGGTATGACCGTGATTATATACATGGGACGGCCAGCAGGTAATACAGATGTAACCGGCAATATCATGAGATGTTCACTGAGAGCATTTCAACCTATGTTTTCAACAATTTTCATAATATAAGTATACTTACATATCCATCTCAGCCACTAGCACTGTAGGAAGAGTGCGCACTTAAAATCCGGTCCCCAAAAAACGCAAGTAAAGCTAGTCAATGTCTATTTCGGGATCGACGAACACGGTACTGGCAAAGTCACCACTACGGTCAGTGATGCCCCACTCATTGCCGCGTTTCACTCGTGCGACTACACACTCGACTGTGCGCAAATCCACACTCACGAGTCGCATCTGTTCCACCAGTGGAACAGGGCTGGATGACGGCTAGGAGATATCGACGCGCGTCGTCAAGGTCGAGTGTACGTGAGGGACGTCGATGATGCACAGTAGTTCTCCATAAAAGACCCGTCGAACCTGGCCTGGCAAGTTGCGGCCATGGCGATTATACATGATACCTATGGTTCCTCACGCAAACGAAAGACGAATTGCGGCTAATGCGAGTCTGAGCCTCGCTCATGTCACAGCTGGCTCAGATTTTGTCACCACCATTGGTGATATGAACTTTCCCCCAACGCATCATGGTTGTAGGGAGTTTGGTGAGAATGACGTTGGGCTAGCAATTATACAGCCATGCGAAGTAGAGTAATATCTTTCGGCGAAGTTCCGCATCTGGGTTAAAGTTTATTTTATGAGGCGATCACAGGATTGTGTCAGGAACTAAGAGGCATCGCTGTGTTAGTGACATGCAGGTGCGGATGTCATAATACGAGGGGCGTACATTCAGGGTAGGCATGTTCCATCGCACTCATGGCTCCTTCAGTGGCCTCCAGCACCAGAATATCATGTATTTGTCTGTACAGTACCTTGAGCTGGGAGAGCTGAGCTACATGTGTGAGATACACTGAAAGTGTGGCAAAAGGGTGGAGTTGTAAGGTGACATGTGAAGCCAGTTTGCTGCAATAGTGTTCCATTGGGAACACCCAGGTTGCCCAGGCAGGGCTGCAATGACAAATGTAAGCTGGGATGTGCAAGGGGGCATGAATGTTGAATGAACCAGCAGGAAGGTGTTTTTGGTCAAAATGGTAATACCAGTTGAAGGGATTGGATGCTTTGGTACATGTTGTGAGCATGAAGGATACTTTATAATCTATGTTTCATACTGTTGGAGCCACTTGACAATAGATTCTTGTAGAGCTTGTAGTTCTTCTGTTAGAGTAAATTGGAGACAAGCTTTGATGATGTCAATGAGGTCACGGAAGTGGTGGTAGTACTTGTCATTTGGGAACTGATTGTGTGACAAAATAGGACCTAAATACTGCACCCAGAAGCACCAAAATTCAGCTTTATATTTGGAATTTGTGATGGTCAGGCATTGTGCCCACAAAATAGGAGGGCATTGTTGTGAGGGCAACCTAAGCGGATGCTCTACACTTAAGTGATGCACTGGCAAAGGGGGAATCCTAAGTCATGTACAACTATATACAATGCAAGGGCGTACCTGGTGAAGGGGGAATCCTAAGAGAAAACTGTAAGGATTGCCTTCGTCCACTAGCCAACAGCTATATACTTTGGGCATCACACTCCATACCTCTGAAGCCTGAATCATGTAAGCAACAGGGGTGCTGAACTACAGACAGGGCCAGGGAGGTGTTCGGAAGCTGCCAGGGGACAGATCTGCACAGCTCTGGAACAAGAGGCCCATTGCTGAAGTGGCATTCAATGGGGTTGACTTCAGCAGGGCTGTGCACACTTTGCATGCACTTTGCAGGACTTTGCAGAGTGTGGGAATGTTCATATGGGGTGGAAAATAGGGTGCAAGGACTTCACAAGGATTTTGCAAGACTTCACAGGACTCTGTGGGACTTCGCAGGAGTTCCCCTCACATTGTTAAGACTGGGGTCTACATGTGGAACCTCGGAGCGAGCTTGACTGAGGGGGATCAGTAAGGGCTCAGTTTCAGCTTGTGTGCTGCATCATCCACTAGTGCATGTGCCCTTAATTTTGGAGCAAGGTCGGACAAGAGGAGTGGGAGGACTAAGAGGGAATGGAGTGAGAAACTAATAAGGGATTCAAAGGTATCTAAGTTGATTTCTGACTAAAGAGCAAAGTACATACAGAGTGGGGCTTATATATGGATAACAGAGGAACAGGGTTGGATGGAAATAACTAAGGAAATCATAATCAAGCTTGGGGATGGATAAGAAATGGGGCTTGGGCTTGGGCTTGGACTACTTTGGGACAGGCTTGGATAAGGTTGGGCTTGGAGTATGGGGTTAGTTACTGGATGGGGTCACCGGGGATCTGCAAGGGAATGGATCATAACAGTATTCCCCCCTTAAGGCTGAGACCCTCAAGGCCACAATAGAGTAGGTGAGTTAGCCTCTTATGGCTATTCAATGTTGGCTCTGAGGTGTGAGTTAGCCTTTTGGGAGTCAGAGTGATTCAGACCAAAGTTTTTTGAGTTTGCCTTTGATAAGTTAGCTTGTGACCAAGGTTAGTTAAAAGCTCAGAGAATGGGCTGGCGGACCCAGTGTAGTAGTCACATTGTTCCACCCCTAGAATAGACCAAATGTTGACCGCTTGTATCTCCCTGAGTTGCCTCCTCGTTGCTCATCAGGAGCCTGCCACCATCGATGATGACCAGGATGAGGTGCTAGCAACACTGCTGACACAAGACGCACCACCCTTGGCCAAAACTCTACCCGAGGCTGAAGTTTGGGTTAATGTTTGGGATACCTTGGCTATCAACATGCAGAAGCCTTGGTTCGAGGGTTTGATCAGGAAGAATGTGAGTATTGGTTTTCCTAACCTTGCGAACCTTGCTAATGAACATCACAGTATAACTGGCTGCAGATGGTCTATCATCCACACACTGGGGCTGGCTTTATCACTTTTAGGAGCATGAGCCAGGCTGAGGACGTGAGTGCCAACTGGGGAGTTGGGTGTGTGGCAGAATGAGTTTGTGCCACTTGCAAAAAGTGGGGCAACTTGTGTCTCTGGTTTGCCATCTCCGACCATGGGGATGTCAACCTGGGGCCTGCATCTGATGCAAGACACAGTCTGTAGCGTGTTCAATGGTGCAATGGTGTTGGCGGAACAAGGTCGGGGGCAAGGGCAAGGAGAAGGCCCAGAGCTTGGGCAAGGATGAGGGTGAGGATGAGGGTAAGGAAAGAGGAAGTGGGACGTGCAGCAAGGCAAGGATAGTGAGGCAGAAAAGAAGAGGAGGTTCAGCTGAGGAAGAAAGCAAAGTTGAAGTGAGTGGTGGAGGATAGCAAGGAGGATTGGGTGATGGGTAAGGAGGGGGAGCAGACTCAGAAGTTGGAGGCATGGGGAGTGAGCTTGGCCAAGGAGGCCGAGGTGGCAGAGGTTTGGGCAAAGAAGTTGAGCAGATAAGGAATGGTAAGGCGGAAAGGAAAGCGGAGAGAAAGGAAGAGAGGAGGGAAATGTTAGAGGCGGTAAAAGGGCTAGGTTACAAACTAGACAGGCTAACGGAAGAGGTGAAGGAGAGTAACCAGCTAAGGAGGGCAGTGGATGAGGAATTCCTGAGGATGAGGAGGGAGATTAATTATCAAAAATTGCTAAGGATGGTGGTAAACTTGGATGAAGATGAGGAGTGGTAGTAAATAGTAAAGGAGACTTGTAATAAATGGTTTTGTTGGTTTTGTTGGTTTTGTTGGTTTTGTTGGTTTTGTTGGTTTTGTTGGTTTTGTTGGTTTTGTTGGTTTTGTTGGTTTTGTTGGTTTTGTTGGTTTTGTTGGTTTTGTTGGTTTTGTTGGTTTTCTTGAAAAATTTCTGAGACAAGTAAGCTACCTTGGGTCATAGAGATAAGAAAATTATAGGTTGGTCAAAGGTCCAGGCTTAGCTAGGTAAGCCTTATGGAAATCCAGTACTAATTCTGTGGTGTGGTCAAGCTTGGAAGCAAGGATTCATGAGGTTTCTTCGTCAGTACCTTCATAACCAGTCCAGCGTACGAGATATAGTAGCTTGCAGCTTCTCCTGCAATTATCAATTTTTGAGTTGAGGATCTTGGAAACCTTGAACTTGGGTTTGCCATTGATAATTACTGGGGGAGGTGCAGGTTGGACTTGGTTTGGGATGGTGTTAGGTGAGGCTGGTTCGAGTATGGATACATGGAATATGGGGTAAACTGCTCACATGCAGTCTGGAAGTTTCAAAGTAAGGAAGTGAGTGCCAGCTTGGGCAATAATTTTGAAAGGACCTAAGAACTTCTCGGCGAGCTTCTTGGTTGGCCAAGTAGTCTTGAAGTATTGCACTTTGATAAATGTGAAGGATCCTATTGGGAACTCAGGAGCGGGTAGTCGCTTAATGTTAGCCAAGGCTTGGTAAGCTCATTGAGCCTTGGTTATAGTTTGGCGAAGTTCCTGGTGCAGCTCATCTAAGTTGACTATGAAGTCTTGGGCTCAGGCCAAGGGGAGGTTGTGCTCGGGATGGACCATGAGGTTTGGGTGGTAACCCTTGTTGGCAAAGAAGGGTGATATACCAGTGGTTGCACTAGGAGCGTTGTTGTAAGTGAACTCGGCAAGGGGTAAGAGGGAGGCCCAGTTGTCCTGTTGATAGGTGCAATAGACTCGGAGGTACTGTTCCAAGGTCTGGTTAGCGTGCTTGGTCTGTCCATCACCCTCGGGATGATAACCCAAGGTGAAATGCAGCCTCATATCCAGGGCCTTGCCTAAGGATCATCAGAAATGCAAAACAAACTCGGAACCCCTGTCTGAGGTTACATGCTTGGGGATTCTGTGCTTGGAGAAGACATGGAGGACGAAGAGTTGAGTGAGCTCTTGCAAGGTTAGGGTGTTGGTCATAGGGATGAACATAACCTGCTTAGTGAAATGATCAATGATCACTAGGATAGCAGTGAAGCTGCACGAAGTGGGGAGCTGCTCAATGAGGTCTATGGAAATGGAATTTCAAGGTTTCTCGGGCACAGGTAATTGTTTGAGTAAGCTGTAAGGCTTGTGACATTGAGGCTTGTTGCTCATACAAGTGGTGCATGTCTTGCAATACTCCTTGACAAAGGATCTAATCCCTGGCCAAGCATAGTCTTGTCAGATTAGTTCCAAGGTCTTGTTGACCCCAAAGTGACCTGAGAGTGGGTGGTCATGTTTGTATTGCAGTATGCGAAGTTGTAAGTCTAGAGCCTCGGGAACATAAGTTCGGTTGTCAAGTAAAAGCAAACCCTTGGAGTTGGTAGTCCACCTCAGGTATGAGGTTGACCCAAGGTGTAAGCTGGCTATGGCATCCGAAGTGAGGGTTGCGAGGATGTCAGTTTGGATCTTCTCAGTATTGAGTAGGGTGGCTGCTCACAAAACAGTAGGGGATAGATTAATAGCTCAAAGGGATGAAGCCAGCTGGTGTTGAGTAAACACTGGCTGTAAGTTTTGAGGGTTAATGGTGGCATAGTTGCTATTCCCCTCTTTAAGGTAGATGTCCCAACATCTAGTGAGCAAGTCAGGCTTGGTACCAAGATGACCAGGTTGAAAACAGATCGTGAGGTTGAATTGAGCAAGGTATTTGGACTAGCGAGCTTGTCAACATGTTAATAGCTTTGTAGTTGGAAGGTATTTGAGGTTCTTATGGTCCATAATGACGTTGACAGGGTTGGCTGAGCCTTCCAAGTAGTGTCGCCACCGCTGGAAAGCTTCAAATATGGCCATGAGTTCCTTATTGTGAACATTGTAGTTGAGCTTGGTCAAAGTGAATGTTTGGGAATGGAAGGCGATTGGGTGAACCTTGCCTTTTGAGGTTCAGAGCAGAGTATCGTGGCGAGAGCGTAATCAGAGGCATCTGTTTCTACTATCAACAGTTGATCATGAATCCAATGGGTCAATATAGGAGTAGTAGTGAAAGCCTTCTTTAATGTCTGAAGGAACATTGACAGTCCTTGCCAAAGTTCCAAGGGGTACCCTTGTGGGTAAGTCTTGTGAGGGGTACAGTAATGGTGGAGTAGTTGTGAATGAAACGTTGGTAGAAGTTGGCAAAGCCAAGGAAGGACTGGATGTCACGGACCTTCCAAGGTTTGGACCAATCTTGGATAACTTTAACCTTTGCTTCATCCATAGTGAGGCCCTCGTGCAAGAGGATGTAGCCAAGGAATTCAACCCTAGTTTGGTGAAACTCGCACTTGTCCTCTCGGGCGAACAGGCCATGTTTCTGAAGTCACTGAAGTACTTCTTTAACGTGAAGCTCATGCAAGGATGAGTCATTAGAGTAAATGAGTATGTCGTCCAAGTAGACCACCATGCATACATTGAGCATGTCAGTGAAGATGTCATTCATGAACTTTTGAAAGGCAGCAGGTCCGTTAGTGAGACCAAAAGGCATAACTAACCATTCAAAGGACCCATAACTAGTCCTGAAGGCTGTCTTCCATTTGTCTCCTTCTGCAACTTGGATGAGGTGGTATGCATGCCTGAGGTCAATTTTGGTGTATATGCGAGCTTGTTTCGGAGCATCTAGTAAATCAGTGATGAGTGGTAATGGATAGCGATCTTTCTTAGAGATCTTGTTAAGACCTCATCTAGTAAATCAGTGATGAGTGGTAATGGATAGCGATCTTTCTTAGAGATCTTGTTAAGACCTCAGAAGTCAATGCATAACTGTAATGACCCATCCTTTTTCTTAATGAACAACACAGGTGCTCTATGTGAAGACCGAGTAGGTCAGATGAAGCCCATGTTCAAGTGCTCATCAATAAACTTGTAGAGTTCTTTAAGCTTGGAAGCTGAAAGCAAGTAGATAGGGCTGATCAGAGGAGTAGTCCCTTCTTCAAGATTAATCTTGAGATTATAAGGATGGTGTGGTGCCAGTGTATCAGCTTGGGCTTTGCTGAACATGGCTGCAAATTCATGGCAAACTTTGGGAACATGTTTTTATATACCTTCCAACAGCTCGGAATTATCCTGGACCAAGGTTGAAGCTCAGGTGATGCGAGGTTGAGCTGGAACATCTCGGATACTTCTAGCCAGCTGGCATGTAAGAATGCAGGAGCGTTGACTAGGGAAACCAGAGGTGCTGCCAGCTTTGGAGGTGGCAGAGGAGGTTCAGAGGTTGGAGGCAAGGTGGTTGTCCGAAGTGTAGTGGAGTGAGCCGAGGTCACTGAAATCACAGGGACTGAAGTTAGTTTGGACGTCTTGAAGGTAATACTGCCCAATGTCCAGTCAATCAATGGATTGTAGCAGGCAAGCCAGTTGTGGCCAAGTACCACTGAGCAACTCGAGTCTAGTGAGGTTACATAGAAAGTAACCGAGTGTCCTTTGCCGGTCAGAAAGTGTATAGGGAGATCTAAAGCTCAAGTGATAGTAGTGTTAGTGCTACTATCGAATATTTTTAACAGAAGTGGTGTAACAGAATAAGTAGTCAAAGCATATTTCTCTACAAACTTGGATTCAATGAAACAATTGGAGGAACTGCAGTCAATTAATGCTATGAAAGAGTCCATGGGGATTAGGGATGAAGTCAAATCTACATAAAGAGAGTTTTTGGATAAAGAATCAGAAATGACACTGAGTCTAAATACATGGCCAAGGCCACCGCAATCCTTGGGTCATGTGGTTCTGAGGTTGCTGATTATTTTTTCAGCTCCAAGGTTGAAGCCAAGTCAGTCTTTGTATCCAAAGTCTTGTTAGACCTGCCCTTGGTTCCAGATGAACTGTTACTGTCATTTGGTTTCTTGTTCACCTTCAGGCAGTCCTTGACCATATGGCTCATGATGCCGCAAAGCAAGCAAAGCAAGCAAAGTCCCTGGTCAATCCGACGTTGTCATCTGTCAGGGAGGAGTTTGCCGTCCTTACCGAGCTTGTTGGTAAGGTTGGCCATGGTTTGTGCATTGGCTGTACTGTTACTGTTGTTAGCTGAACCTTTACCCAAGTTAGTCTTGTTACGGTTCTTGGGGTTATTAGAACTGCTGGACTGGTTGGAGTTATTGATTGACTGGTTGGAAGGTCGGTTAGTGGTTAGACTACTGCGAGTAGCAATAGCATCATATTCCTTCCATTCCCAGTAACAGCTATCACACTCGAGGGTGAAGCCTCAAAGTTTGGCCAAGCTCATGAATCTCAGGAAGTGGAGTAGGTTGTCCTTGATTTGTTTTGTGAGGCCCTTGTAAGTGAAGTGTCAGAGCGCCGCGTTGTTCCATTGAGTTTGGGTCAAAGCTTGGGAAAACTCGATGAAATAACGTGCAACTTTGTAATGCTCCTTGTCAGGATTGCCATTTCTTTCTGTATCCTCCCAGCCAATCACACTACCCATGACCTCCGCCATCACTGAAATACCCCATGACACCACTCCTACGCATATGCCACTTGCACCACTATTTGCTGGTCCCCGAACAGTATCTTTGCCATTATGCCATGATACTTTGCCCTTGTTTTGCACCCTTCACATCTACTCTGCGGAGTGCAGGGTCACCAAGTGAGAGCAGAAGTCCAGCCTACCTGACAGGTTTCACACCTATGCCCTGTCAGCTGTGT
The DNA here is from genome assembly GCA_003316465.1 of Ramaria cf. rubripermanens. Lineage (NCBI taxonomy): Eukaryota > Fungi > Basidiomycota > Agaricomycetes > Gomphales > Gomphaceae > Ramaria > Ramaria cf. rubripermanens. The sequence continues at coordinate 32,831 of QFFB01000614.1, forward strand.
TACCTCATGAAGGCGTAGTTCAACCCTTACTCTGTGTCCTATTATATGTTGCTCTTCCACAGCATTCTAGTCCCTCTTGATCCATCCCCCCCTGCATTCACTTTTTTACTACAAGTACTTTGATTCCACCTGTATAATTCTCTAGTTCGATTATCATATGTCTACCCCATTACTAGAGTCCTCACTTGTAGAACAAACCTTAGTGCAACAACCTACTCCCTCATTGGTAGTTGTGTCTAATGGTGAGCTCAAACCTTTTATCTTACTCACTATGCCCCCTTTGGGGGCATTGCTAACACCACTATTTGCAGCACTTTGCAGGAGTGTTCAGATCAGCAAAAGGAACACCTGAACTGGGGTGACCTTTCCTTGAGGATGTGCGCGATTCATCATGTACTACTCTTGGGTTATTTGCTGTGACTGTAGGCCCATGTTGGAATTACACTGACGTTCCATCTTTGCCCTAAATTCCAATCTTGATACTCCTTCATGACAATTTTTTCAAGGTCAATCTTGGCCTGGGCAGTGTTATTGAACAGACTGATGTTTAGTTTGAGATCACTCTTGATGCTGTCCCAATCCCTGAGCCATATAGGCTCAGGAACGAGTTTGCTGAGAATTGTGGGTTCAAAGTATTGTAAAGCCGAGCTGGTAAGATAAGAGATGGCATACTGAATCTTAGAGGCTCCTGTTGGGAAAGCATTCGGGCAATCTCTAAAATTAAGCAGGCATTGCAAGAAAAAGGTACAAAGCTTAGCCTGGTTGGTGCCATCATAAGTATCAGGCTCTTTGACTTTAGCTTGGGTTTCCATAGGGTGAGGTTTAGTGAGGGTGGTGAGGAGTCGACATATGAGGTCACCTTTATCATTGTTGGGGTCAGCTTGGTCCCCCTGGGCCCTGTCTGATGGCGGGCCGCTGTTGGGGTCATCCGGATCCCTGGGACTGCCAGGGCTACCTTCGGGAACCTTGGCCAAGGAGTCCTCGCCTAGGGGGTCAGGGTCTAGGTTGTCTTCCCTACCTTTGCCTTTGTTGGCTGGGGCATCGGCAGGTTCAATAGATGCGGTGAAGGAAAATTGAACAACACATATCTAAAAAGCTTCAAACTCCGAGGAGTCTTCTAAAACTCCAAGCTCCACACGCGTCTATTTCATCTCAGCTTATTCCATCATCTCAGTTCAGCCCAGCCAAATGACACAGCCCTGCCCATTGATTATCAGTTCATTGTTATCCCTATGCCAGCCATCAACAATGCAGCTTCGAACTCTATTCCCCTTCAGACCTTTGATTCCCCAACATCACCCTCCTTATCACAATGGTCACTCGATTCAGAAGATATCCAAAGGCATGCCAAGCTTCATCATATGCTTTACCCCCAGTCACCTAAAGCAGCATGGTTCTCAACGAAAAAGTCACATCCCTATATTCTGAAATCATATGCCATTGGAGATTCAGTGTATTTCCAAGACAATGCGCAGCCATTCACATTCCTTGGATACATGGGCAAGGTCATTCACAATGAAGGAAGGGAAGAATACGAGGCAGAATTCTGGGCTCCATACCCAACCAACCCTCCCATGTCAATCCAACTCAACCTTCATCATAGAGCTACTCGAGACTGTATACAACTGTCTCCCCCTCATGTTCTATCATAGGAGTGGATTAAGGAGAAGCTCAGGAGTTATTTCTGTTGCTGATTCGTCACCCTCACTCTTATGACTCAATTGCACTGACTAATGCCATGACTCATCTTGGAGAAAGTGGACCATTTGTACAACCATAATTGGTGGATATTTATAGTGTTCTTGTTATGACTCACTTTGTTCCAGAATGACTCACCTTGTTTCTATTTTAGTTAGTCTTTTCTCATCATGACTCATACTTGTTCTATTTTTGGATCTTTTATTACTCATTCACCATACTTTACTCCTATCTGACACATTCTTGCTTACTTCTGCTATTGTAATTTCTCCCTTGTTTCCCCTTTTGTGTTTTGTGTTCTCACCATTACTCATCCTGACTCAGACCTGCTTGCTCATCATATAACTCAACCCATCACAGTGCATGACATCATTGTAGCTTGGGGATGTGTATATAAAGGGCTCGGTCTCTCAGTACAATA
>QFFB01000619.1:0-11030 GCA_003316465.1 Ramaria cf. rubripermanens
TAAATTTTAGCTCGTGAATAAACACTTGTTTTAAGTCCGTTAAAACTTTTTAATCGCCGCTGTGTTATGCGATTAGGCGACGCCACTGCGTATCCGGGTACGCGTTATTATGTCTCTTATGGAAAGGAATTGTTCAAGGTTATACTACATAGGCAGGGTGGGGGCGGCGGTACGAGTATATACAATCCTCCTCTAGCATGCCGTAAGGTTGAAAAATGGAGATGACCTTGGCGATCAAGTGAGAAAAAAGGAATTCTCTTCATCTGTAATTATGTGTATTAGTGATTCCTAAACAAAGTCATGGTACGGCGAATGACCAGTCATCAACAGTCAAGTGGTGGAGACCGGCGACAGAGTTCTCGAGAGGCGACGTACCATATCATCGTAGGCCCAGAGCAAAATCGTGATAATTATGCTTAGTGACAAACCACTTAGGACGAGAACTGTGGACTTAGTTAATTCAAAAGTGTTGGCGTCCCTGGGATTGGTCCTGTAGTGGCTGATTATAAGTTTGCAGTTCCCAGGGATATCAATTAGATGAAAGGTAGTGGAATCGAATGTCGAGATCATGTCGATGTCGGGTCGACAGATAGAGAAATGTTGACTATTTCAGTTGATCTACGCCGTATTATTCGAGATGGTCGGGGCTGTTGATAGGTGAGGTGGAAGAGACCCGATAAACAGCACGGCGATACCATCGGCGAAGGCTAAGGATTGGGTTGCTGTCCCGGCTTCGTCTGGACAAGTGACAAAAGCTTGTGACAGCCGTGGTGACGGTGATGCGTATTCCCGTCCTAGTTGCCAGGGTCAATTTAGTGCAATAACCACTCGTGTCTGGTTCTCTTCCAGCTCTCATGGCTTCGAGCGACTCATTTGTAGTACCATCGTGTAAAGTCCCTACTCCCGGGACAAATCCGATGGCTGTCAGTCTCGCTTGGTGCACAAGCTGCAAGCATGAAGCAACCATGGTAAGTAGTACGTGTTGGCCATATCAACACTCGGAAAGTTGTCGACTACTCAACCACTTCGGTTAGAGATTCTTTGGAAGCCATGGACGACATACTAAAACGCACTCTGTCAGGAAATTTGACGCTGCGGGTCCCAGCTGGTCCTTGAATATGCTTGTCCGACAAGTCAAACCTACGTAATAGTGATCTTGAATGTTTGAACACAGGAGAGGGACCGCCAGTTTGTGTTTTGCACACTATGTGAGTTTCTTATTCGTTATGTTCATGGTAAATCATCTTTTCGACTTTCCAAACATCTCTCCGGAAGCTGGCGCCTCACATTGAGAGATACTACAGCTGGGTTGGTCATTGCTGTTGCAACAGATACTGTAATAATGGCCAGGTTACTTACGAACAGAGTTGTCAGATACTGGATGAACAACAGGCGACACTGATTCGATATACAGGTCTGTTGATCCTTTATGGCCGCACCAACCACCATGGACGGGCAGGCGAGTATGTATGAGAATCTAGATTTCACGTAGGTCTCCAATCCCTTCTTGAACCGGCGTGCTACCTGTAGCATGCCATTTGAAATGGCCCTTACGATGTTGCCTCGGCCTCGCGCGCTTCAAGCCAGCCGCTGTTCAAAAATCCTCAATCGAGAACGCTCGTGCTAGTGATGGGTTAGGTGTGTGAAATATACCTGGGTGTTTGGAAGACAGCTGACTGTGCAGTGTCTGATATAGTCGAATGTGTCCAACCCGGTACGTAGGAGATCCTGCTGGGGTTGGGAATCGATGCTGGCGTGCGATGTACCAAAAGCTTTTTCAAATCGTGTACTTGAATCGACATGTGAAACATACTCATTCACTGTCTCGCCACGCGGAAAGCAGTGAACGCGGTTCAACATTCCAATCTTGGCAAGGGTGCAATGTGTGCTGGTAAACTGAAGAGATAGGGGGATATCAGGGATATCAGCACATGAATCAATAACCTGTAAGCTTGTTGACTTTCATACCAGACACTTGACAAATTGACAGCCTCTAGAATAAGAATACTCAAAACTGGCTCCGGAGACTTCGTCAAGGTACTTAGACTGCAGTCATCATTAAGTTGCATCGCTTACGAACAAGGTGAGCCCCTACCTATACCTAAAGGGAGTCAATGGACGGCTGATTTGTGCAGAATCGACGTGGACGAGTTTCGCGGTGGAGGTCGTGTCTGTGACAAAGCCGTGACTTTATTCGAACTCCAGTGGCATAACTCACACAATTTGAGCCATCATTAGTACCATCTTTCGCAAGCACTTTATTCACTTGTGTCACTGGGTTTCAAAAGGTTGACATCGCTAGCTGTCGCGTGTCTCGTGGGCGGGATCGATTCACGCCGTCTACAAAGTTCCACTTTGTGTCAGGAGTCTGGGATTCGCTTTCTCCGACAGGGACCTCATCTCGGAATGGCTGGAGGTATGTACTTCAAAGCACCGGGACACCCAGCTGTCCATGGGAATGTCTCCTGATCACATCCTAACCCAAATCAGGTCTCAAAATCATGCTCCGATGCTTCCTGGAAACGTGCACACCTCCTTACGCGATATCTATCAGCGCTCTGGCTTCTCTCACGATTATAGGTGCTGAGACCCGGCCAGTGCCGCTCAGGCGTAAAATGTAATATAAATCAGCAGGTTTATTTCAGCAGCTTCATTCTCCGCGCATACCCCAATCACTCTGCTCCCTCTCTCTAACTCCTCTAAAATGTTTCCAGCCTTGGTGTGTACCTATTTCATGTGTCTCGAACATCCGCCGGGTGCCACACGCGTGTGGCCTCCATGTTCTAGAGTTCACTATGCGGCGGTCTCTACCGCACCCCGATTGTGTCATTTGCGCTCTTCTCATATTCAGCACCTTTCTGATGTACCGCTTACTCTGACCGCTTACTCGCGCTAGGCTCATCACTACCCGCGTCTTCACCGGCCTGCGCCATATGCAAAGCTTGATGTCTCATCGCGATATCTTCCTCCCCCACGTCTCAGTTGTGGCTGTGAAGCTTCCGTTGTCGACTTGCAATTTCACCCCCCTCCTTTTCACGCGTATGGGGCCACCAGGACATCACCCCCATCTGCCTCAGTGATCTCTCAGGAGATGTCTCATCTGGCACACAACAGCCCCAGTGAGTTTGATTCTCGCGCTCAGGAAGGTAGTCATTCTAACCGTATGGATGATATCCACGCTAATCTCCTCCTTGCTTGATATCAGCTCACCCACCATTTCCCGACAATCGAGTTTACTATCCCGAACATTACCAGGCCGCGTTCGATAGGATGGCTCGTACGTGGATCACATCCATGTGCTGACTACTACTCACGGTCCCCTACGCAGCCGCAGCCATTGATGATTGCGAGCAAAGGGGCCCCAACTCTTTGCATGGTGCCACGTACATTGCAAGGGATAGACTGCCATGCACATGGCGTCAAGCCATCAAGGCAGCCATTTTGGGCTCGCCTTCATCAAAGCTGACATCCATGGACATTTCTATTGTGCTCAAAGCATGTTTCCCACTATGCAAAGCCGTGAACAACGTCAGTTCTCTCCTTTCTTTGTTTCTGCCTCCTCTCGACACCTGTGTGGTTTCTATCTGTTCTCATTGGAGCAGCTGGGTGCCCCAGGATCATTTGTATTTTGGTACTGATGGCTTGCTGGTGTTTCCAGAAGAAAGTCAGATATGTGTTGAGTACAGACCCTCACTTCACGACCAAAGGGCGCCCATACAATATCCCTGGTCTGAATTCGGTATGCCTCCTGGAATCGACAATTACTTCTTTCTCTGCTCATTTTTTTCAATAGGGTCGGTGGTGGATTTATTCAGAGACAGATACACGTGAGACTCGGGGTGCGAGGCGTTCTAAGAAGGCGAAGAGGGGCAAGGAACCTCCAACCTCTCATCCATCTAAAGCCTAAGCGGCTGTCTATGATATGCTACGTATCGGTAAGTTTTCCTTGAAGCTAATGCGAAGTGATGACGAATGATCGAGTTATCATAGGACACAATGCGATACCATTACCTGGAAGTAGTGTAGTTCTCATCTCTGCAACCCCGGAATAGTCCCGAGGTAGCGGTTGGGAGAACAACCATACTCAGGCAAGGGTAACGACGGCCCTTGAATATCCCAGGAGTACGTAGTTGTACGAATAGCCAGTCATGGCAGCGGTGGTCTGATGGTGCGAGTGGTGTATGTACTTATTTGTATCATCCGGAATCAAGCGATTACTGCGGCCTCATACCGCCCCATATTTGTCTTCTGTCGACTTCTGTGACCTCGTGATTGACTTGAGCTCGAATCTCTCTGTGATTCGCTAGCACGCTGTCTGCATCTCCCGGTATTCGCCATCCTTTGGATTCGCTGACTTTGGGAAGCCTTTATAACAATGACACAAATACTCAGCTGGGCAACATTTGGGAACTTATAAGTAGTCGTGATCATGTCGGTCGATTCATGCCGGCGCTATCATACTGGGAAGAACAGAGATAAACATAAAACAAGGACCTGTCCCTTCGGGTGTCGACTTTAATACCACACTCATAAGCCAAAGCAATGCCGATCTCGCCTTAGTCGACCCAGTCGAAACCCACCTCTGCGTCTAGAAATCGGAGGCATCGCGCAACAGAGTTGTGGCACCCATATCTTGTATAGCAGGACGCGCTCATAAGACAAGCACCGTTCACGCACGTGTTCACACATGTAGGCCATATAAGAATACATGACGAATGACGGACTGCGAGTACATACTTCCTGGATTCCCGATTTAGGCTCGATCATGTGAAAAGCACTTCTCTCGAGCTAGGTTGAGCTCGCAAATCAACTACCATGCATACCAGTTCATCGCCGATTGGTGCAACCATTTGGCCAGTCGCAGACCTTCGACTCAGCCGTCTTCACTAAGTATACACCGTATCGCCAGTTCAAGGCGTCGACGCAATACTCCAAAGGGCCTGAGCTGCAGGAGAGGCTGCCTAAGGCTACGCGCTGCCAGTGCAGAGCACGGTGTCTCTCACTTCTCGTGTTGTGGTCCTTCCTATCCGCGTGTCTACTGACTGGTGTTCAGTGCTGCATCCTCTATGTACTGTCAGCGTGAAACCTCTGTGTAATGAGTCCCTGCCCACCCGTTTTATGTTATGTGTATTTTAATAAATGCTCAATAATATTTTTGAGCTTCCTATGCCTCATCGGCACGGCGCTGGGTAGCACGTTGAAGGAAAATCAAATGACACATACCCAAAAGCTTTGAACTCCGAAGGAGTCTTCAAAAACTCCAAGCTCTGCATGTGTCTACTTCCCCTCAGCTTTCACCATCATCTCAGTTCAGTTCAGCCAGATCACACAGCATTGCATCACCTTTTTCAGTTCACAATTATTATCACCATGCTGTCTATCAACACAACTTTAAATTCTATCCCTCTCCAGACCCTTGAGTTTCCAACATCCCCTATATTGTCACAATGGTCCCTTCGTTCTGAAGATATCCAAAGGCATGTGGAGCTGCATAACATTCTTTATCCTCAGTTCCCCAGAGCATCACAGCTATTGATGACAAGATCTCTCCCCTATACTCCAAAGTCATATGCCATGGGAGATTCCATGTTTGTCTGAGAAGTTACACCACAGCTGTTTACATTTTTAGGCTATACAGGCAAGGTCACCCATAATGATTTAGGAAAGGAGGAATACAAGGCAGAGTTCAGGGCTCTGCACCCAACAAACCCTCCCACAGTGATCTGACTCAACCTGCATCATAGAGTTCCACTGGACTGTATTCAACTCTATCCTCATGTTCTCTCATAGGAATGGACCAAGGAGAAACGGAGGAGCTATTTCTGTTGATTGATTCATCATCCCCCCCTCTTCATGACTCAATCAGGCTGACTCACCTTCTGACTTGCAAAGGAGAAGATAGGGACCAAGCATTCAATTGTGATTGGTGGAGATTCCTATTGTTCTCTTTATGACTCACTTTGCCCCTGAATGACTTGCCCCTGTTCTATTTTTGGAACATTATTACAAATTCTTCATACCTTACCCCTATTCAATACAATCTCACTTACTTTCACTAATGTAACTTTCCCCTTTGTTTCCTTTTTGACAAGCTTCAGTACCTGTACTTTGCATGGGTGGGTACCTCACACCTGCTTAATTGATTGGGAGTTTAAATACTTGTAGGCTGGACCTCCTGTTAATATATTGGGTGCTTAATATGTCTTAGTAAGTCAAATCCATATGGGGAAGTCCAATCCATTAGTTTCAAGTAGCTCTAAGTAACACATTTTTGTATACAGTATCAGTGGTTTGTTTCTGTGCCCTTGTTTTCCCCATGTTCCAAGATCCCCATGTTTACATATCTTTCATGTCCATGCATCTCCCATGTCCCTCCTGTCATAGCATCATTCATATCTGTAGCCTTAGTAACATGTCCCTAGGATCATTACCATGTCCTCAGCCTCAATATTGTATCCCCAGAATCAGTACTGTGTCCCTATCAGGAGATACAGCTAGGGCCAACAACTTATGAGAGTGACATTTCTTATGCTCATGCATCCCCCATATTATAGTAGTTTGCAATATATAAGGCATGAGTTTGAAACTACACTCAAATATTATAAATACTGTGGCTCAATGAATACTGCACCAAACTTGTTTAAATCTGGTAGTAAATTCAACATATATATGGTCTAATTTAATATAATGTTGCCTATATGAAAAAATGTCTAGGTGAGGTGGTTAGCCCATAGCTAAATTTACAAGCTAGCTACAGCCTGGATTATGTAAATAGTTTCTCTTAGAATTTTTAGCAAGAAATTTTTTCACCTAGATAACATTATAGTAAATTACAACATATATATGTTGAATTTACTACCAAATTTGAACAAGTTTGGTGCAGTAATCATTGAGCTACAGTGTTTACAATATTTGAGTGTAGTTTCAAACTCATGCCTTATACTGTAACTACAAAGATAGTGATGCAAGAAGACTGGAGGTTGGTAATGGGGAAATAAGTTGATATTTGAACTAAAGAATGGATACAAGATTGGAGGATTATTAATACCTCATATCCTAATTGTATCCTAAGAACATATAACAAGAAAGATATAAGAGTCGAATAATAATCGGAGTTTGGAATAGGATTGGAGGTTAGGATCAAGCAAGGTACAAGTATTCTACTTTGGGTCTTGAATGAGGATTATACTTTAAGAGGCAAACAACAAGAGCTAAAACAGAACATAATAGTTACTTCGGAGTTCAGAGGCCTGAAGGTTTGGAGCCTTGGTGTTAGATCTCAGGGATCTAACAGGAATGCACAAATGTAACACCAAGGTTCCATACCAAGGCCTCAGTCTTAACAAGCTACTAGTCCATATGATGAAGTGAAGCTGGAGGATAGGTGGAGTTGTGGTGGAAGGGAGGATTTAGAATTGAAGAGAGGTGCTTAATAGAAAAGATATATGAGAGTTAATATTTATAACATGGAACACATATATACCATGTCTGACAGTGTTCTATAAAAACTTTTGGCTCAGCCGTTACAGTTACCAAAAATGGTCATTAGTAAGCAAGCTATCCCATAGGAGCATGCTAGTTTGATTCTTGTCAGAGCACTTTAGTTTTACTGTAGTTCCAATCATGCATGCTGGATAGATATATAGTATTGTTACCCTGGGCCTAGCAATATGACTTGACCTCATCCAAGATAATACACCTATGTATACTAGAGTCACTGCAATAGGGCAATGTAAATAATTCTGAGATTTATGCAAACATAACAAAGTAATATGGCTGTGATAAGTAAGTCCTATGTGAATGCCAGCTTGTAAAGTGTGAAGTCCACAGTTGCATATGGAAATCAACCTTTTTTTGTCTCTGTGAATCACCCCCAATTTTTGCTGGAAATGCCTAGATATATATGTGGGACATGGAAGTACTTGTAGTGGTGATGCTTGATATAATATGGTATAACATGCAAAGGTCTGTGAGGTGTCCACATCCCAAATGTGTTGGAGTAACCCTGAATTCCAAAATGCGAGCTAATTTTCCAGCAATGTTCAGCTTGTCCTTGCTGGGAAAGCCACATATACTCAGTGGGATGGATCATTTTTCCACCTTTACCATCAAGGATTTCCAGATGGGTCATTAACCGGAATGTCCACACGCCGGCTACTGGAATATCCACATATATTCGGGGACATATCCACTTTATTCAGGTTCGGTCAAGTCACATTATATGTGGGGATTTTTCTCACAGTGGTCACAAACAACCGACCCACGACGTGACGGTATATAAGATCGGCCAGAACGGGCTCTTGGGGGACTATAAACGCGGAACTCAGCCGGTACGTATTCGCCATTGCCACACCGAATGACTGTCTGATAAAAACAATAATACGTGGGACTGATCTTCTGACGACGATCAGCCCTCAAATAAACATTCACATCGATAGCCACGGCAGACACCACCAAGATTAAGATCACGTCATACTCCCCCTTTATAACAAGGTTCCTTTTCCATTCGCCGCTTCAAAAGGTCTGAGGCATTCTCACCGGCGAAAACGACTCCATAAAACCAAGGATCTTCGCCGCTCCCGGCGGCCTCTAGTTGTTGCTCAAAGTTCAAACAGATGATGTGCCGATGCATCCTTGTTATAGTAGGTATTCTTTACCTCATTGGCGGTGAACGGAGGTGGCAAACATCTCCAATGCCTATATATCGGATCGAGTTGCTGTGGATAGATTCTGAGGCCTAAATAAAGTAGGTTCGGAAAAACCGTTGTTCGCCGTTTGAAATACTGCACTCCGAGGAGACTGGCTCCGACTACCAAGGCCTTGGACCGAACCTATAAATAAAGTACCAGGGGTTGGCGTTGCTGGCGATCAATATTTCAATGGCTGGGTTGGAATCCGACTTCGACTGGAAGAGAACAGAAGAGAACGCGACGAAATGATTGATATGAAATTAACTTCATGATTCTAATTTCTCTAAATTCTATACCAGCTTAGCTCACTCGGCTTCCAGATCAGACCAGCAGGAATACGTACAAATGGATGGACGCTGTCCCGGTAAGTCTTTTATGTATGGCGGAATGCCTGATATCTCACGCCAACGCTTCTTATTGGTACTTTATGTTACAACTTCGAAGATCATATGTATTCATTGGTGTCCCTGTAGCACTTTCAGCACTCAACGTTCTTCAGGAACGTTGTGTTCAGATAGTAATATTGGATATCACCGCATACAACCTGGAACATCGGCGAACGACGGCCCCGGTAAGCAACAGTAGCATAAAAGCCTCGTGGTCGGTCCCATCTTCTTTGCCTTCTCCGCCTTCTTCTCCATTTCTTCACCTTTACCATGACCTGGCTCGCAAAAGCTGGAATTTTGACCCTCGTAGTCGTTTCTGCAGTTCACGGTGCCTATGTCGTTAAAGATTGGTGTCTCGCAGCAACCAACATCGCTCCCGACGGATTCAACCGCAGTGCTGCCCTCGTCAACGGCCAGTTTCCTGGGCCACTGTTGACGGCCAACAAAGGCGACTCAATAACGGTAAACGTACACAACAACCTCGCGGATCCCACGATGCGTCGCAGCACGAGCATCGTACGCTATTTATTCACTTACCCTAAGAATTTATTTTGACAATGTGAATGTAGCACTGGCACGGAATTGTGAGTGATCCAACGCTGATAGAATGTACCGCCAATGACCGCCGTTCTCAGTTTCAACCTCGCAACGCGCAGTGAGTGGAATTGTTACCACGTAAACATCTGCTTATATGCGCACCAGCAACGATGGCCCGTCATTTGTCACTCAGTGTCCCATTGCTCCAAAGTGCTCCCAGTCACTTGACCGATGAATTGTTTTTGACTCATCTTGACATAGTAATTCTTACCCATATACACTTGTCCTTGGGGAGCAAGCAGGGACTTTTTGGTGACGACCGTCATTTCATCAATTCCCATATCATCTGAGCTAATAAATTTTCGGCAGGTATCACAGCCATTTGAGCACCCAGTACGTGGATGGTCTCCGAGGGCCGATTGTCATCTGTGAGTCAATGAAAGCCGTCTCTTTATACCTCAGAACCTGTTTCTATTGACGCAAAAAAAAAGACGACCCAAATGATCCTCAAAAGAGCCTGTATGACGTGGATGATGCATCAACGTGAATACTTCCGTCGATTTGGACAGAAACATCATTTTGATTGGTTCCGCCTATTATAGCGTGATAACTCTGGCTGACTGGTATCATCCTGCCGCCCTGGGCGCAACCAGTATGATGAACGTGAAATTTTTCACACCATTCCCTGATGTCAATTTTTAGAAGCGTGGTTTGCCGGAGGCTCGACGCCGGTTCCTGATTCGGGCCTGATCAATGGCGCGGGACGTTACTCAAGCGGTCCGACGACTGTCCAACGGGCTAGGATTAACGTCCAGCATGGAAAACGGTATCGTTTCCGTCTCATTAGTTTGTCTGCTGAAGGTGGGAACATTATTTGTTTCACACCTATGGGTTTTCTAATACTCCGTAGGGTTCTTCAACTTTTCAATCGCGGCTCACTCTATGACTGTTATTGAGGCTGATGGTACATCCTTCAATTTATCCAAATATCGACGACGGGCATTGAAATACTCTTCTATTCAGGTATCGCTCATGAGCCCTACACGGTGGACATTATCCCTGTTCTCCCGGGCCAACGCTATAGCGTCGTTGTAAGTATTAACCTATTGTTCTAGAACGGTACAGTGGGCCAACTGTGCGTAAATAGGTCACTGCCAACCAAACCGTAGATAATTACTGTAAGCATCTCGTACATCGTACACCGCTTGCGACAGCATCCGTTGGTTTATCAAACCGTTTTCTAGGGATCAGCGCGACTCAGACGGTACGTGGCGCGACCACCTCAAGTACAAATACCAATTGTAGGTTCAAGGGAGGGTTATAAACTGGCAACTGACACTTTCTTTCGGATTGTGGGGTCATAGTCAATGGCACTGACACCTTTGCTGTTCTTCATTACGACGGGGCATCCAGTGCC
>QFFB01000626.1:0-20848 GCA_003316465.1 Ramaria cf. rubripermanens
TGTCATAGAAACATGCCATATCATCTGCTGCCTTGGAGAGTGCTGAGTGAGCTTCATTTGTGGCTGCTTCTATGCCCATTGTGAACTCATCTAGGGCCTCAAGTTGAGTTTCTTGTATTGGCTCCAGTCTAAGTCTGGGATGTTGGCCACTGTCTAGCATGAAAGGCGTTGTCTGAGTCAAAGCATGCACTTGGTTATTATAGGCAAATTCAGCAAGGGGTATCCATTCAAACCAGTCATCTTGGCACTGGTTGACAAAGAGTTGAAGGTATTGCTCAATCTCCTGATTGACCTGCTCTGTCTGACCATCAGTTTGAGGGTGGTAAGCTGTGGAGGCAGCAATCTTGATGCCAAGAAGCTTATTCAGCTCATGCATGAACTGAGAGACAAACTGGGTGCCATGATTGTTGATAATCTCTTCAGGGAGTCCATGAAGTTTCCATGCATGGTCGCAGAACAGTTGAGCAACCCCTACAGAACTTACATCAGAGGTGGTGGGGATGATATGTGCACATTTTGAGAGGTGATCAATAATAACAAGGAGAGCATTGTACCCATGGCTGGTAGGCAGTTCCACAATCAGGTCCACAGATATAACTTGCCATCTGCAATCTGGAACATGGTTTGGCAGGAGCTTGCCAATGGGTGAAGCAGGGAAGGTCTTTGTCTGATTGCACAGGTCACAGGCTTCACATATTTTGAAATATAACGTCCCATCCCAGGCCACCAGTAGCTTCAAGAGACCAGCTCAGTAGTCCTCCAGCAACCAGGGTGGCCAGTGAGAGGCATGTCATGGTGTGCTTATACTATGTCATGTCGCAGTTTCACATTGAGCAGCACATACACTTTGTTGTGATAGAGGACAAGGCCATCCTGCTCAGACCACTCTTCTCCCCATAAGTTCCCAGTGGAGCCTAGTTCTTTGAGAGCCTTGACAACCCTCTTGTCCCGATCTGTACAGTTCCTTACTTGGCTGAGGAAGGCATCACCTTCACCTGGAACCAGTTGCATGCTAGCCTCTGTGGCATTTACATTGACATGGAACAAGTCAGGGGTGAGTAGGACTTGATTTTGGTTGTCTTTCTCCCCCCACTTATGATCCACACGTTGTGAGAGCACATCTGGCTTGGCTGAGTGATGACCAGGATGATGGATCAGCACAAAGTCAAAGTGAGAGAGGTAGAGTGACCAGCATGCTTGATAGCAGTTCAAGTTTTGTGTGGTGTGGAAGTAATTGAGGTTCTGATGGTTGTTGAGAATCTCAATCTTGTACTTTGTTCCCTCTAAGACGTGGCACCATTCCTTGAGTCCCCAAATGACAGAGAGGAGCTCCTTGTCATGGATGGCATAGTTGCATTCTGTATCAGTGAGGCTTTTGGATACAAAGCCCACAGGCCTCCATTTGTCATCATCACAAAGTTGGGACAGTACAGCTCCTGTGGCATAGTTGGATACATTGGTCTCAAGACGGAAACATTTGCTCTGATCGGAGAGGACAAGGATCAGTATCAAGGTGATGAGGTGTTTAAGCTTGTCAAAGGATGCTTGCTCTTGACTGCTTGGATCCCAAGACCACTGGGCATCCTGTCTTGTCAACTGGTTGAGAGGTTTTGCAATGTGTGAGAAGTCATCTACAATGTGGTGGTAGAAGTTAATAAAACCAAGGAATGATTGACTTCGGTGACATTGTGTGGTGCTGGCCAATTTTGCACTCCTGTGACCTTGATGGGGTTCATAGTAACCTGCCCTTGAGAGAGGATGAGGCTGAGATACTCTATTTCCAATTGCTCAAATAAGCATTTTTCAGGCTTGATGTACAGATTGTTGGCCTAAAGGATTTCAAGGACACGTTGTACAATTGTTAAGACTGGGTCTTCGTGTGGGACCTCGGGGGAGCTCGGACCGAGCTCAGCCAAGGAGTACTAGGAAGGGCTGGGCTTCAGCTTATGTGCTGTGCCATCCACTATCACATGTGCCCTTGATTTCAGAAGGACTTATATACGGATAACAAGGGGAACAGGGTCGGACAGAACTAACTAAGGGGATCATAAGGGAGTTCAGGGCTGGATAAGAAACGGGGTTCGGGCTCGGGCTCAGGTAAGGTCGGGCTTGGGGTATGGGCTCGGGATGGGGTTAGTTGCCGAATATGGTCACCAGAGATCCACAAGGAACCAGATCATAACAACAATCTTATGATGTTCTTCAAGTGACTCAGTGAAGATGAGAATGTCATCCATGTATATCACTACAACCCCTTCATTGATGAGGCCCTTGAAGATGTCATTCATCATCATTTGGAAGGTTGCTGGGCTGTTCGTGAGTCCAAATAACATGACTAGGGGTTCATAGAGGCCCCTATTTGTCAAAAAGGCACCTTCCACCCATCTCCCTCTTTTATGCATACACTGTTGTACCCCCACCTGATGTCAAGTTTTGTGAAGTACTTGTCCCTCCCAGTAGCAAGCTTATCCATGATGTCTGGAATTAGGGGTAGAGGATAGGCATTCTTGATTGTTATATTGTTGAGCTTGTGATATTCCTGCACAAATCTGAGACTGCCATAATTTTTCTTCACAAAGAAGACTGGAGATGCCTGTGTGGGAACTGTCTTAAGTGGAAGGAAAGCATAAAAAAAAAGCATTAAATAATGTAAAAATACTGTTTTTTTGCCTCCCTTAGCAAATACATGGAGCTTTTGGAGGGGAAAAAATTTGTTCCAACATCCCTTAATTTTTGGACATTTTTTCTCCATTTATTTCGACTTCTTTGGCTCAAAAAGGCCTCACTCTGTTCACTGCAGAGCCATGGACCCACCAGCACCCATAACTCTGTTTCGGTGCTTCAAAATTAGAACACCGCCCGGGCAGACCCTTCGAACCGGCAAACCGGGTCCGAATTCAAACTCCGCCTGGACGAAGCCTCGAACGGCGATCCCAGAGTCAAGAATGCAAAAATAACCTCAACTCTAAGATAGCTGGCCCTGCCCCAAGGCTATGCAGGGCAGTGCTGGGCTATATATAACCATACAAAGTGGCACAAAGCTGTACAAAGGCCAGAAAGAGGGTCTCTGTTCTGCTGCAACCATTGGCCAGATCCTGGGACCAAATAAGCCACAACTATGATGTCATGGTCATGGGACCTCTACAACTGAGACACCATGGTCGTGGGACTGACCCAGGCTGTGCAAAGCAGTGCAAGGCTATGCAGGGCTGTGCAAACCAGAGGAGATGATTGGTTATCTATTCTTACTTTCCCCTGCACAAACAAGCCACTATAGTTATGGGGTGGCACTGGATTGTGCAAACAGTTATGAATGACATCACTCGCCTGATAGATAGAAGAACCCCATTTTATGTAATCCTGTGTAACATATATATAAGGAGGCCATCCTGCCCCCTTAGATCAGTATCCAACTGATCTAGCAATCTAGCTTCTTCTATCCATGACTTGTCTATCTTACTAAGCTGCTAACCCTAGCTAGGGTCTTACAGTTGCTTTGCTGTATTGATTCTCAGTTAAGTAGTTGCTTTTCTACTTAGCCACCTAGCCTAACCCACCAGGTGAAATTCTACAGGGTGAGGTTGACAATTAATTCTCTTGTCAATTAGTATCCCAATACCTGAGATGAACTGTTCAGTCAATTTTCCTGTTCAGTGACTTTCACAAGTCAAGTCGAGTCACTTGCAAAAGCCACCTCATATACTGTCACTTGTTTATTGTTGTCAATCCATCTACAAACTCTCCTATCAAGCACATTCCCCTCAATTTGGAATACACTTGGACCCCAATAGTGTCCTAGAACCTACAAACCTTGGTTTATTACTCATTGCTGCTAAAAAACGCCTCATCTTCCAGTTGTATTAACTTGGACTGGTTATTACATGGATTTCAACCAAGGTAGAAATATTAAATTATTTCCAGAGTTGTGCTGCAGCAGTGTTTACTATTCCAATAGTCTCGTAAATGACACATTCTGATAGATTGCAGAGTTAGCAATAACACCAAAGTCTTGAAGGGTTTCAAAACAATGCCATAGGTGACTTGGAAGGGTGTATGCAATGGCTCTTCAGGTTCTCTTCAAGGAAACAATCCAGTTCCCCTTGCTTAACTGGAGACATTGGGTAGACTTTTGTGCTAAAGGGTTGTGCACCTGGTATAAGCTCAATTGCATGGTCCCAGCACTTCTGAGTGGGCAGTTGTATTTGCTTCTGTTAGATATGTTAGTTTACCCTTATAGTATACTTGTATATGCACAGGCATGATGATTGGCAGACACACCCTATGATGGCCTATTAGGACATATGTTAACTTCCGTACACCAATTGTTGCTTGTTCCACCCCATGCTGAGGGCTTGCCTCCCTTGATTGTCTTGTATCCTTCATTAGTACAAGTCTTTTCTGTGTTCATTTCTGCTTTCCATTCTGTTCACACTTCTACTGTCTTTTTGATTGTTGGAAAACTTTACATTTTGTTAACTATGTTACATTTTCTGTCCTACTCTTCCGTATTTCCATTCCCTCCATTCCCATTTCCATCTCCTCTGTTCCCATTTCTGTCCCCTCTGTTCCCATTTCTGTCCTCTCTGTTCCCATTTCTGTCCCCTCTGTTCCCATTTCTGTCCCCTCTGTTCCCATTTCTGTCCCCTCTGTTCCCATTTCTGTCCCCTCTGTTCCCATTTCTGTCCCCTCTGTTCCCATTTCTGTCCCCTCTGTTTCTGTCTCTGCCCCAGTTCCAGTCTCTATCCGATGTCCACCTGCCGCCCATTTCCAGAATCCCTTGCATAGCCTGGTTGGTCCCACCCAGTTGATGGTCCAACATAGCCCCAATCTCCCATAGGAGACCCCTTATGTCCATAATGACATCTGGACCCCCCCNNNTCCCCTGTATTCTCGTTCGGTCAGTCCCCCGTTCCTACCCCCTCATTACCACTTCCTTCTGCCTTGGAAGGCATCTCCCACGGATACTGGTACACCCCCATCAGGGCTACCATCTTTGCATGGACTGGTGTTTTTCGGGTTGACCTCACCTACTGTGCACTGCCTTTTCAGGCCTCTGCACTAAGAGCAGGTGCTCTCCCTCCCCTTGCCATTCCAGATGCATGCGACCTGCCTACCATTGCAGGCATCACAGTTCTGTACCCCTCTGCCTGACTCCTCTGCTTCCAACAACTCTTCTGTCATGGCCCTTTTCTGCTTCCGGTTAACAGTCACCTGTGGCTCCTCCACCTCTGCACTTTCCAGGTCCTCCCTTTGAATTCCATGTTTCCTCCACACCAACTCCTGTAAAGCCTGTTGGCATGTGTTCCATGCTACTGCCTGAATCTCCTCTAGCGCTGCTTGGTTCCGCTGGACTACTGTTACATCATCCATAATTATTGTCAGGGGATGTCCCACTTTCTGCTTCCAAAGTTCCACACTCCGCTCTGCTTCCGCAGTTCCAAACTCCGCTCCACCTCTGCTTCTGCAACCATCCCAGAAGTGAAATGGCTCAATTACGAGCATCCAAGGTCGGCTAGGGGTCCGTGGAGTGCAGGGTTGGTAGGTACCAAGTGATGGCCCTGAGCGTAGTTAGGCATAGTATAATATGGGCTTGCTGGCAGTGGGGACCTTAGACTTTTCTCTTTGGTTTTCCCCTCTGTCAGGTGAGATCTCCCTTCACTGCGTGTCTCATTCATTTATGCATACCTTTGGTTTTCCCCTCTGTCAGCCTGTGTGATTGTGTGATCTCCACAGCGCTCGAGGGTTGCCCTTACAATAATGGGTGACCATAATGGTAGCCATACAGTAGGTTGGTGTACACCACCTGCTCAAGTCTTGCCACCTCCAATGGCATAGGGGTAGACATGGAATATTCATTCCCGCCTACTCCTTGACCAGTTGTGGGTGCATCAGGTTCTGTCCACATGGTCCCCTCTGCACATTCTGCCTCCATGTGTACCACTTCTGCCTGTTCCACCTGCTTGTGCTCCTCACACTCAAGCTCTTTGCACTCTCATTGCACCACCTCATCACGCATATTGTGTAGGAACCACCTTTGCTAGGAAAATCTCGAAAAAAAAGTATTAAAATTTCTGTAAAACCCTTTTTCCTCATCATAAATTAGCTAATACATGCAGCTTTTGATGGGGAAACAGCTTTCAAATATTCCTTGAGTTTTTCCTTATTTTTTCGCCATTTTACCTGCTTTCCCTGGCTCAAAAACACTCAAACCTGTCATGCTGAGTGCTGGACCCACATGGACCTACAACTCTATTCCAGTCAAGCCGATTCAAACTCCGATAGGAACGAACCACGACCCACGAGTTCGGAGTTGTGGGCCCTCAAGCACCCACAACTCCGACACTTTGGCTAACTCAAGACTCAGTCACTGAGTTTGAACTCTGCCTCTATAGCTTACACAAGGCTGTGCATCCATAAATACTTCAAACCCAGCACACCCTCAAACCTGTGCCCTAGCAACCGAGGCTGTGCAGGGCTGTGCAAAGGCTGTGCAAAGCTGTGTAAAGCTTACAGAGCAGAGTAGGTGATTGGCTATCTATTCTTATTCCTCCTTGCACAAACACACCACAATAGTTACAGGGTGTGTTTCAGATACTAAAATAGCTACATATGACATCACTATGACATCACTCCCTAATAGATAGAAGAACCCCACTTTACATAATCCTGTGTACAATACAATATATAAGGAGGCCACTCTGACCCCCTCAGATCAGCACAATCTGATCTAGCAATCTAGCTTCTTCTATCCAACTTACCAACTCACATGACTTGCATATCTTACTAAGCTGCTAACCCCAGCTAGGGTCATACAGTTACTTTTCTGTATCAATTCTCAGTTAAGTAGTTGCTTTTCTACTTAGCCACCTAGACTAACCCTCTAGGTGAAATTTCTACAGAGTGAGATTGTCAATTGATTTTCTTGCCAATTAGCACTCCAATACCCGAGACAAGCTGTTCAGTTGATTTTTCTGTTCAGTGACTTTCACAAGTCAAGTCAAGCCACTTGCAAAAGCCACCTCCTATACTATTTGTTTGTTATTGCAGTACATTGACAGATTATCTGGTTAGTCCACTTACAAACTCTCCTGTCAAGTATATTCCTCTTTTTGGAATACACTTGGATCCCAATAGTGTCCTTGAGCCTACAGACTAATAGTTTATTGTTCAGTGCTGCTAAGAAATGCATTGCCTTCCAGCTGTATTAACTTGGACTGGTTATTACACGGATTGCAACCAAGGTACAAATATTAAATTATTTCCAGAGTTGTGCTGCAGCATTGTTTAATATTCTTGAAGCCTCGTAAACGACACATTCTGATAGATTGAGGCGTTAGCAATAACACCAAAGTCTTGAAGGGTTCCAAAACAATATGCCTGTAGTGGTATTCAGAGAGTTATTGTATGTGAATTCTGTAATCAGAAGGAGATCGGACCAGTTAGCTTGCTGGCAGTTGCAGTAGATTTGGAAGTACTGTTCAAGGGATTGATTCATACATTTGGTTTGTCCATTGCCTTTGGGGG
Organism: Ramaria cf. rubripermanens; assembly: GCA_003316465.1. NCBI lineage: Eukaryota > Fungi > Basidiomycota > Agaricomycetes > Gomphales > Gomphaceae > Ramaria > Ramaria cf. rubripermanens. Next base: position 7,525 of record QFFB01000626.1, read on the forward strand.
GATATCCCAACATGAAGTGGAGCTTCATGTCAAGAGCTTTTCCAAGTGACTGGAAGAAGGAGGACACAAACTCTGAGCCTCAGTTGGAGGTCATGTGCAAGGGGACTCCATGCTTGGAGAAGACATGGAGGACAAACAGCTTGGCTAGAATCAGAGCAGTGATTGTGTCGAAGTTTGGAATAAAAATTGACTGCTTGGAGAGTCAGTCAGTGATAATGAGGATGGTGTCATATCTGGAGGAAGGAGGAAGCTTCTCAATGAAGTCCATGGAGATAGATTCCAGGGTTGTTCTGGAATGGGGAGTTGCTTTAACAAGCCATATGGATGGTGTCTCTGTGACTTTGAGCACATACATGTAGTGCAGGACTTAACATAGGACTTAACAGAAGTTCAGAGTTTGGGCCAGATGTAGTCTCATTGGACCAGTTCCAAAGTTTGGTTCTGTTCAAAATGTCTGGAGCTCAGGTGATCATGCTTGTACTTGTTTTAGAACCCTTCAAGACTTTGGTGTTATTGCTAACACCTCAATCTATCAGAACATGTCATTTACAAGGCTTCAAGAATATTGTAAGTGGACTGACCAGATAATCTGTCAATGCACTGCAATAACAAACAAATAGTAAGTGAGGTGGCTTTTTGCAAGCAGCTCAACTTGACTTGTGAAAGTCACTGCCTTTGGACCTCTGAACTCCAAAGCAACTATTGTGTTCTGTTTTAGTTCTTGTTGTTTGCCTCTTAAAGTATAATCCTCATTCACGACCCAAAGTAGAATACTTGTACCTTGCTTAATCTGAACCTCTGACCCTATTCTGAACTCCAATTATTATTCAACTCTTATCCTTCTTGTTCTATGTCTATGTCTTTCTTATTACATGTTCTTAGGATACAATTAGGATATGAGGTATTAATAGCCCTCCAATCTTGTATCTGTTCTTTATTTCAAATATCAACTTATTTCCCATTACCAACCTCCAGTCTTCTTGCATCACTATCTCCATAGTTAGATACTACTAGTGATACCTCCAAGCCCAAACCTCTGGATAACTTCTGACACTCCAATCTCTGAAATTAGGGACCGAACAATAGTAGGTGGTGCAACCCATAAGTTGAAGCCAAGTCCCTACCCCCCTCATATTGCTTTGAAGTCCAACCTCTGAAGTTCCAGGTAACATCCATGAACTTAACAATACGGATAACAGGGAAACAGGGTCAGAGATAACTAACTAAGGGAATCAAAATGAAGCTCAGGGAAGATAAGAAATGAGGTTCAGGGAAGTGGAATATAGTGAATGGGGGTCAGGCTTGGGCTTGGACTACTTCAGAGATGGAAAATCAACTGAACAGCTCATCTCAGATATTGGAGTGCTAATTGGCAAGAAAATCAATTGACAATCTCACTCTGTAGAATTTACCAAGAGTATTAGTCTGGGTGGCTAAGTAGAAAAGCAACTACTTAACTGAGAATCAATACAGAAAAGTAACCATATGACCCTAGCTGGGGTTAGCAGCTTAGTAAGATGCACAAGTCATGCAAGTGAGTTGGATAGAAGAAGCTGGATTAATTGATTAAGTGTATAGACCCTGGCTGGGTTGGCAGCTAAATCAGATGCCCAAGGGGAGAGGATGAGTAAGTGTATAAACCCTAGCTGGGTTGGCAGCTTAATCAGAAGCCCAAGGAGAGAGGATGAGTAAGCATATAAACCCTGGCTGGGTTGGCAGCTTAGTCAAGGCACTCAAGGTGTGTAGGATGGATGAATTGCTAGATCAGAAGGTCCTCTAATCCAAGAGGGTCAGAATGGCCTCCTTATATATTGTATTGTACACAGGATTATGTAAAGTGGGGTTCTTCTATCTATTAGGCAAGTGATGTCATATGGAGCTATTTGTGTAACAGAAACACACCCTGTAACTATTATGGTGTATTTGCACAAGGAGGAATAAAAATAGATAACCAATCATTTTCCCTGGGTTGCACAACTTTGCACAGCCTTGCACAGCCCTGCACAGTCCTGCCATGTCTTGGTGACCTGTTTGTGTAGATTGTGTATTATTTGGGCCTTTATCCGTCCAATGGGCTTTGCAGGATCCACACCCTGGTTTTCAAGCTTGTACCTCTTTGTACAGCTTTGTATGATCCCACTGAAGGAAAATATAATGACACATATCCAATAGCTTCAAACTCCACCAAGGGTCTTTAAAAACTCCAAGCTCCACATACATCTATTTCATCTCAGCCTATTCCATCATCTCAGTTCATTATCCCCATGCCAATCACCACCACAGCTTCAGACCTTATTCCTCTTCAGACCTTTGAGTCTCCAACATCACCCTCATTATCACAATGGTCACTCAATTTGGAAGATGTTTGAAGACATGCCAAGCTATACCATAGGCTTTATTCCCAGTCACCAAAAGCAGCATGGCTATCGACGAAGAAATCACATCCTTATATTCCGAAATTGTATGCCATAGGAGACTCTGTATTTTTCCAAGACAATACACAGCCATTTACATTCCTTGGATATACAGGCAAGGTCATTCACAATGAAGGAAGGGAAGAATATAAGGCAGAGTTTTGGGCTCCTTACCCAACAAACCCTCCCACGTCAATCCATCTCAACCTTCAACATAGAACTCCTTGAGACCATATACAACTATCCCCCCCATGTGTTCTATCATAGGAGTGGATCAAGGAGAAAATTAGGAGTCACTTCTGTTGCTGATTCATCACCCTCTTATCATGACTCAATTGTGACAACTAATACTCTGACTCATCTTGAAGTTGGTGGACAATTTGTATGACTATGATTGGTGGATATTTATAGTACTCTTGTTATGACTCACTTTGTTCCTGAATGACTCACTTCATTTCTATTTTAGTTAGTCTTTTCTCATTATAACTCATATTTGTTCTATTTTTAGATCTTTTATTACTCATTCACCATACTTTACCCCTATCCAACACATTCTTGCTTACTTTCACTATTGTAATTTCTCCTTTGTTTCCCCTTTTGTACTTTGTGTTCTTGCCATGACTTATCCCAACTCATCCTGACTCATAACTACTTGCTCATCATATGACTCAACCCATCGCAGTGCATGACATTATTATAGCTTAGGGATGTGTATATAAGGGCTCACTCTTTCTGTACAAATTCAAGTCAAGTTGAGTTCTCAAGTCATGTTTCTCTTAAGTCTTACACTCAAGACCAAGTCAAGTCCCAAGTTTAGGGCACCAAGTCGAAGCTTTGTCACAGGACATAGCCATGCATATGTCACACGAAGTCAGGTCACCATCACAAGAAGTCACCTGCATTATATCTCAGAAGAACAGGTTGTATGACTTGTTCTCAGTACCAGTCAACCCACAGTAGTAGTCTCTTTGCCCACAAACAACTACATTATAGACCATCTAGGTAGAAGGACCGTTGCATGCAGGCTAATAGGTATTATTCCTGTTAGTGCATCTTTACCACACAGCCCTGCACAGCTTTGGTTGCTATGGCACAGGTTAGCTAACAAGCTGGGTTTGAAGTATATTTAGTTGCACAGCCTTATGTAAGCTGTAGAGGCAATTTTCAAGCTCAGTAGCTAAGTGTGAGTTAGCCAAGATGCTGGACTTGTGGGTGCTTGAGTACCTATAACTCTGAACTCATGGGTTGAGGTTTGCTTCAGTGGAGTTTGAATATTGAAATGCTAGGACAGAGTTATGGGTGCACATAGATCCATAGCTTTGTCTAACAGATTTGAAGTGTTTTAAGCCAGGGAAGCAAGCTAAAATGGTGAAAAATTAAGGAAAAACTTAAGGAATATTTGAAACTATTTCCCCATCTAAAGCTGCATGTATTGGCTGTTTTAGGATGAGGAAAAATGGTTTTTATGGTATTTTAATCCTTTTTATGGTTTTTTTCCAAGTTAGCAGAGACGGTTCCCACACAGTACTATAGTACTTGTAGTCAGAGATCATTGCTGTCTGGTATGTAGATCTAGTTGTCTAGTAGGAGATGTCCTTCAGGGCTGAAGGTCCATTGTCCTGTTGGGTTACTTAGGTGGTCTACTAAGGTCGGATTGAAATTGATGGAGGTTCAGATATTGGAGTGGAGTTGGTTGATATCCATAGTGATGGCTGCATGGAGTACAGGAGTGCAGAGTGATGTAGCTGTCATGACTGCTGTTTCTCACATCTCAAATTTAGTGAACTTCATCAATCTTCTCAGTGTCCTTCCATCACACTGATATCCACAAGGTTTCTGCAAGTTATCCCACTCCTATTCGCTGGTTGCTGAACACTCTCTTTAACATGATGCCATCATACTTCGCCCTCATTTCACATTCTTCACGTCCCCTGTGGACTGCAGGGGTACTGAGTGCATGCAGAAGTCTGGTCTAACTGATGGGTTTCACTCATAGGTCCCATCAGCTGCCTTTCCCCATGAAGCCTCTCCCCATCCGTCCCCCCTTGCATTTGCTTTTTACTATAAGTACTTCAATTCCACCTGTACAGTTCTCTAGTTTGATTATCATACATCTACCTCATTATTTGACCTCTTACTAGTAGAAAAAAACCTTAAGTGCAATGACCTACTCCCTTATCGGTAGTTGTGCCTAATGGTGAGCTCAAACCTTTGATCTTGCTTGCTATGCCCCCTTTGGGGGCATCGCCGAGACTGCTATTCGCAGCACTTAGCAGGAGTGTTTAGATCAGCAAAAGGAACACCCAAACTGGGGTGACCTTTCCTAGAGGACGTGCATGATTCATCACATACTACTCTTAGGTTATTTGCTGCGACTGTAGGCCCATGTCGGAATTACACTGATGTTCTACCTTTGCCCTAAATTCCAATCTTGACAGTAGCTTGGAGTAACAAGATGAGTTGTTCAAAGGTGAATACTGGTCGGAGGTTGTGCAGATTAATGGCTGCATAATTACTTTCCCCCTCTTTAAGGTAGATGTCCCATTGTCTAGTTAAAGTATTGAGTTTGGTTCTGAGACATCCAGGGGGAAAGTGTATAACCATGTTGAATTAAGACAGGTATTCAGACCATTGGACTTGTTATCACATGAGGAGCTTCATCTTTGAAAAGTATTCTAGGTTCTTGTGATCCATAATGACATCAAATGGAGTGAGAGATCCTTTGAGGTAGTGTCACCAGACTTTAAATGCTTTGAATATTGCCATTAATTCCTTATCATGGACATCATAGTTCCATTCCACAGAGGAAAAGGTCTGAGAGTGGAATGCAATTGGATGTACTTCATTATCATCTGGAGACATTATTAAGAGGATGGCAGTGAGAGCGTAGTCACAGGCATTGGTTTCAAGGATAAGAGGAGCTTCAGGTATCCAATGCTGGAGGATCAGAGTGGTGGTGATCACAGACATCATCACTTTATCTTGAGCATTCTATTCATTTTTCTCTTCTTTATTTCAGAAGACGGCATGGGTGTGTTGGGCATTTGTGGGGGCAGGGGTTGTGGGTAGCAGAAGAGAATTCTTGCTGAACTCTTCTGACCCCCTTGATTCTTATACTGATTTCCAAAATCTCCGATTTATATTCCCACGGTTATTTCTGTCGTAAATCGTAACGTCAAGGACCTTTTTATATTTTTTCTTCTTTTATTTCTATGGACAATCTAGTTAGAATTTCATCTTAAGCATGTTGAATGATTCTTGTCATTCTTCAGAGAAGACCCACAGAGTACCTTTCCAGGTGAGATGTGTCAGTGGGACTACTAGGTCAGAATAGTTGAAAATGACCATAGAAATTGGCAAATCTTAGGAAGGACTGAATGTCCTTGACCTTTCTTAGATAACTTGCACCTTTGCAGAGTCCATCATGAGCTCATTTGGAGACATAATGTATCCAAGGTACTCAATGGTGTCTGCATGGAAAAGGCACTTGTCAGCTCAGGTGTATAGGTTGTGTCAAAGTCTTTGGAGTACTTCTTGGACATGCTTTTGGCGCTGCTCCAGGTCATTGGAGTAGATGAGGATGTAATCCAGGTATACTAGAATGCATACATCCAACATGTCAGCAAAGATATTATTCATAAAATGTTGGAAAGCAGCAGGTCTGTTGGTAAGTCCAAAAGGCATAACACACCATTTGAACAATCCATATTGAGTTCGGAATACAGTTTTCCATTCATCACCTTTGCAGATTCAGATGAGATGATAGGCATGTCAGAGGTCAATCTTAGTATAGATACAGGCCTCGTGTGGCATATCTAGAAGATTGGAGATGCAGGGTAAGGGGTATCAGTCTTTCTTGGTGATTCAGTTGAGGCCTTGGAAGTTGACACATAGGTGGAGTGATCCATCCTTGTTTTTGGCAAAGACTACCAGAGCACCACATGGGGACCAAGTGGGGCAGATGAAATCCCAGGTCAGATGTTCTTCCAGGAATAGATCAGACCAAATGGTGGGGTCATTCCTTCTTCCAGTTTGATCTTGAGATCATAAGGCTGATAGGATGCAAGTTTGTCAGCTTTGGCCTTGCTGAAGACATCCATATAGTCATGGTACTCTTCCAAACCACTGCTCATATTGACTAGAGTTTCATCCGAGTTGAGCTTGTCCAGTCTAGAGACAAGGAGCTGGAATGTTTGTGTGTCTTCCATTCTGAATACACAGGCAAATGCTACTACATTGATCATAGCGATCTTTGGAGCAACGAGGGTTGGAGTTTTGGATGAGATCAGAGCTGGAGCTACTGTCTCTGTAGGTACCAAAGATTCAGCCTGTAACAGAGCACAGAATGAGATACTTCCCAAAGCCCAGTCAATCAACAGATTGAAGCAGGTGAGCCAGTTGTGTCCTAGTACTGCAGAACAGCTGGAATCCAATGAAGTGACATAAAATGTCATGGAGTGTTGTTCCCCAGAGGGAAAACATATTGGAAGGTTGACAGCTTGATGGATGATGTTGTTGGTTATACTGTCGAAGAGTCAGATTGGGATCAGAGTAATGTTGTATGGTTGGAGTTTGTGTTCTGAGACAAAGGCAGATTCAAGGAAGCTCTATGTGTCAAGCCAGAATCAACAAGGGTCAGAATAGAGGTGTTTGGGACAAAATCAGAGGTTAAGCAGAGTGTCAAGGAGTTCAGACTAAAAAGAGCAGATGCGTTGAGTTGTACTACTGGGGTTACACCAGGAGTTACAATGCAGTCCTCCTTTGGCATGATGTTCAGAGGGCTGCTCAAGAATTTTTTGACTCCAGCACAGACTTAGTATTAGAGGTCATCTTCTCGGCAGCTTTGGCAGTAGAGGCAGCACATGCCTTTGCAGTGGCAGCAGATGCTTGGGAGCATTCCTTGGCCATGTGTCCAGTCCTTTCACAGAACAGACGCAGGTTGTTGTCAAGACAGCATTGTCATTCTTGAGTTGTCAACTTGCCATCCTTACTGAGCTTCAAGGTGAGGTCAGGGGTTCATTGTGGTTGTCCAGAGGATCTGGATGCTCCAGAGTGGTTGCCAGAGTTTCCTGCCTTCAGAGTGTTCAGAGGCCCCTTGTTGGTATTCAGGGTTGGGTTCATTGTGGCCTTCCCTTTGTCAGGTCAGTCATTGGACTTGGTGGTTGCAGCTTCCCAAGTGATTTTGGAATGTTGCTCCCAGTAGTGGGCATCAGTGGTTTGCACCATAGTTTGGGGTGCAGCAAGGGTGTTGGGTTTGCCCATCCAGGAGATTTTGTCCTTAATTTGAGCCGGAAGTCTGTTGTGGAGTTGTCATTGTAGTGCAGCATCATCCCATTGGACCCTAGCAGCATGTCAGTTGAAGTCAACAAGGTATTTGGTGACTCATTGGTTGTTGTGAATTTGGAGATTTTTGAGTTTGACCTCGGCTTTGGCTTTGGGGTTGTGAGGTCCAAAGTTGGTTTGGAGTTCAGACTCAAACTTGGCCTGGTCATGGAGCCAATTTGGGTGTTGGTTAGGGGAGATTATCCCAGGTTCAAACCAGTCAAGTGCTGTCCCCTTGAGATATGATAATGCATAGGTTACTTTGGCAGTATCATTGGAAAAAGCTTCTGATCTGTCATGGAAATTCAGATAACACTGAATCAGAAAAGCTTGGAGCTTGCAAGTGTCAGCTCCATTATAGGGTTCCAGTTCCCAGACTTTCATCCAGATGGAGGATTTCTTGGGGGCCAAGAGGTTCTTAGCCAACATAGTAATGGCTTCTGCCAAGTTTGGGGGTTTGTCTCCATCATCCAAGTTGCCTTGTCCTTGGTCAAAGGGGTTTGTTAGAGATCAACAAGGTATGTTGTGTTCCTTGTTGGGATGCTGGACTTCTTCAATGGAGGCATGGCTAACCTGTGGCAAAGGTTCGTCAAATGCAAGGAGACCAGCTCAGGCCATACTTCTGGTAACAGCTTGGGGAGGCATGAATGATAAGGGTAATGAGTTCAAATATACTGTCAAGTTCACAGATGTTACCTGGAACTTCAGAGGTTGAATGCTTGGAGGTCAGACTTCAAAGTGGTGCAAGGGGGTAGGGACTTGGCTTCAACTTATGGGTTGCACCACCCACTATCATTCAATCCCTAATTTTGGAGGTCAGAGGTTCGGAGGTTGTCTGGAGGTTTGGACTCAGAGGTATTACTAATAGTATCTAACTACAGAGAAGGTGATCCAAGAAGGACTGGAGGTTGGTAATGGGGAATTAAGTCAATATTCAAACTAAAGAACTGATACAAGATTGGAGGGTTATTAATATGTCATATCCTAATTAAATCCTAAGAATGTAGAACAAGAACTAGAATGGAATATAATAGTTACTTCGGAGTCCAGAGGTCTAAAGGTTCAGAGCCTTGGTGTTAGATCTCAGGGATCTAACAGATGTGGGGAATGGCCTGATCTGGTGATAGAGTACTAATCTGGGTACAGTACTGATCCTGGCATGTGTGAGGGCAACCTAAGCAGACACTCTACACTCAAGCGGCACACTGGCGAAGGGGAAATCCTAAGAGAAAACTCTGAAGATCCCTTCACCCACTAGCTAACAACTATATACTTCAGGCATTATAACTCCACACCTCCAAAGCCCAAGTCACCTAAGCCACAGGGGTGCCAAAATACAGACAGGGCCAAAGTAGGTGTTCAGAAGCTGCTGGGAGAATGACCTGTGAAGCTCTGGGGGCAAGAGGCCTGTGGCTGAAGCGATGTCTGGTGGGATTGACCTTGGCTGGGGTGTATATGCCTTGCATGCACTTCACAGGACTTCAGCAGGGCATAAGAATGTTCGCATGGAGTGGAACATAGGGTGCAAGAACTTCACAAGGACTTCACAGGAGTTTACAGGAGTTTGAAGGACTCTGCAGCACTTCACAACACTTTGCAGGAGTTTGAAGGACTCTGCAGCACTTCACAGGTTTTTCCCGGAGTTCCCCTCACATCCACTTTGGCAAGGCTGCAAATACTTCACATGCACTTCACAGGACTTTGCAGGGCATGGGAATGTTTGCATGGAGTGGAATGTAGGGTGTGAAGGCTTCACAAGGAGTTCACAAGGATTTTGCAAGCTGCACAGAGGTTCCCCTTACAGTATGGCAATGATCCTAGTACAGTAATGATCCCAGTATGGTAATGATCCTGGTATGATATGATTCCAGTACAGCTATGATCTTTGATATGGTAATGATCCCAGTACAGTAATGATCTGGGGTATGGTAATGATCTAGGGATACATGGACATGGGGGAGATGTGAACATGGGGGAGATGTGAACATGGGGGAGATGTGAACATGGGGGAGATGTGAACATGGGGGATACTTGAACACAGGGATACTTAAACACAGGGGATACTTGTACATGGGGGATATGTAGACACCTGGGGATATATGGACATGGGGGATATGTGATCATGGGGATACATGGACACAGGGGATACATGGACACAGGGGATACATGGACACAGGGGATACATGGACACAGGGGATACATGGACACAGGGGATACATGGACACAGGGGATACATGGACACAGGGGATTCATGGACATGGGGGACATGTGGACACAGAAGATACATGGACATGGGAGATACATTTGACTTACCACAAGGTGTGTGACTGAGTGAGATGCATTAAACTACCAATGAATTAAACAGGCAACGCTGTCATGATTGCTATTTTTCACATCCTGAGTTCAGCAAATTACCTCAATCTCCCCAGCATCCTTCCATCACACTGATATCAGCAAAGCCTCCACAGTTGATCTCACTCCTATTCGCTGGTCACCAAACATGATCTTCACCATCATGCTCTGACATTTCGCCCTCATTTCACATCATTCACATCCCCCTTGCAGCATGCAGGGTCACCAAGTACAATCAGAAGTCCAGTCTAACTGACAGGTTTCACTCATAGATCCCATCAGTTGCCATACTCCATGAAGGTGGTTTGACCCTGACTCTGTATCCTAGTATGTGCTATTCTCCCACAGTGTTCTAAGCCCCTCTCTATCCGTCCCCCCCTGCATTGGCTTTTACTATAAGTACTGCTAGTTCCACCCATATAGTTCTCTAGTTCACTTATCATACGTCTACCTCGTTATTTGACTCCTCACTAGTAGAAAAAACCTTAGTACAACATTCCACTGCCTCATTGGTCATTGAGTCCAATGGTGAGCTCAGACCTTTGATCTTATTCACTACACCCTTTTAGGGATGTCACCAAGACCACTATTCGCAGCACTTCACCAGAGTGTTTGGATCAGTGAAAGGAACACCTGAACTGGGGTGACCTTTCCTCGAGGATGTGCATGATTCATTGCATACTCCTCTTGGGTTATTCACTACGACTGTAGGCCCATGTCAGAATTACACTGATGTTCTATCTTTACTCTAAATTCTAATCTTGACAAATGCCCACCATGCTTTGCATGGGTACCAAAACTTGTTTTGTGCATAGCAAAGTCAGGTTTCACAAATTTGGTAATTTTTAAGTTCATGGACGTTACCCAGAACTTCAGAGGTCAGACTTCAAAGCAATACAAGGGGGGTAGGGACTTGGCTTCAACTTATGGGTTGTGCCACCTACTATTGTTGCATCCCTAATTTCAGAGATCAGAGTATTGGAGGTTGTTTGGAGGTTCAGACTTGGAGGTATCACTAATAGTATCTAACTATGGAGATAGTGATGCAAGAAGACCGGAGGTTGGCAATGGGGAAATAAGTTGATATTTGAACTAAAGAATGGATACAAGATTGGAGGACTATTAATACCTTGTATCCTAATTGTATCCTAGGAACATGTAACAAGAAGGACATAAATGTAGAACAAGAAAGATATAAGAGTCAAATAATAATCGGAGTTTGGAATAGGATCAGAGGTTCAGATCAAGCAAGGTACAAGTATTCTACTTTGGGTTGTGAATGAGGATTATACTTTGAGAGGCAAACAATAAGAACTAAAATGGAATATAATAGTTACTTCAGAGTTTGGAGGTCCAAAGGTTCAGAGCCTCAGTGTTATATCTCAGGGATCTAACAGTAATGGCCATTTTTTACATGGCTATGTCAGCCTGGTTAAGTACCTTCTCATAGCAGACTTTATTCATGACTTGATAGCATTTGATTGTTATGATATCAGGAGTATCTGGTATTTTTCCTAGTCTTTCTATATATTTTCCTCATTTACTAGAAGCATTTCTACCTTTTGTTATGCTTTTGTCTCACTCATGTCACCTTATGTTATTGGTGACATAGTGGCTCCTAATCCAGCACATCATGGGTTTTTTGCCCCTATATGCACATGTATAAGTAACTAGTACAGTGGTTACAACAAATTGAAGGTTTTAACCCTCCACTTCCATGAGAAGTCAGGTACTTAAAGCATGAAGTTAACAGTGTCTTCAAGGCTGGTGTTTTGCTGATGTTGTTGTTCTATGCCATGAAATCAGCCAGTTATCTTTCTTCACTTGCATACACATTAAATTATATTCTCCTTATCTGGCATTGTTTGTCACATCAACGCCAACCCAGTCTCCATATTCCAATAACATTGATTGCTTTCTTCTCTGTCACCCCAATAAACTTTTATTGGAGTCCACATGAACAGAAAGGTGCATCAAAGTAGAACAACCCTTTGCTCTCATCAACCCTGAGGAACATAGTGACATCCTGATAGTTAGGGACTTGGGTAGGCCTGACTATATCCTCCAATGCACTTTGTCCTCATTCTTAGCAGGGAACCACCTTTCTCTCCAATCTAACATATATGCTGATTGCTGAAAAAAAATGAATCAGAAAATCCAGTACATCCAGTCTATCCAGACACATGATTAAATGCTGAGTACTTATGGATGGCTCACATGAATTGAGGTCAAATTATTGTATACACTGCACAGTTGTGTGTCAGAACTGTCCACACTGGGTGTAAGATCCTAATGCTGAATGGCCCTGCACTAGAGAGAATAGAGATAGAAGACAGGGATAGGGAAAGTCTGAAGTAGACCAGCCTCAAAGCAAAGTGCTGAGCAGAGAGTCAGAGTGAGCAATGTCATTATAAGTAAGAAAAGGACTCAAAGAACTATTTTTTCTATTCTGTCATTCCAATGGACATTCTAGCTATTATTATTCATCTTTTATCATTCAACTTCCCTTCCCAGACTTTTTGATTTTACAACTTGCTTCATCAGCTCAGACTTTTCACCAAGGTGCATTTATATGTGTAGTACTATCCGAGGCGCACATTTGTGCATAGTTAGAGACGAGGTGCATTCAGATGCATAGCACACTACTTAGATTATAGTATCAGTTCCTTTTCTTTTTCATCACTACTGATCAGATCACTCTTACTTCTATTCTACTTCATCTAGCTAGCAAAGTCGACCCCTAACGAGCCAGGGGCTTAAGTTTTTTCACATGTTTACTCCTTAAAGACTACGGACTATTACTTATAGTTAGCATAACACAAAATAAATTTTGCACCTTTTCATCCTTACTATCAGTTCAGTTTTGCGACATACTTATTTCTATTTACTTGAGGTTCTCAATCTTTCATCTGTTGTCCAGCCCTGACTTGAGGGCTAGGATTTATCTGTCCTATCATTGACTTACTTTTCATTACGCAACTTCTCCAGAGTCAATCCCCTATCACATAAAAGATTTCAACTGTTATGATCTGGTTCCTCGCGGATCTCCGGTAACTATATTTGGCCACTAACCCCGTCCCAAGCCCGCACCCCGCGCCCGACCTTACCCGAGCCCGTCCCGAAGTAGTCCGAGCCCGAGTCCAAGCCCAAACCCCGTTTCCCCTCCGTTCCCGAGCTTCATTACCATTCCTTAGATAGTTTGTCCGACCCTGTCCCTCTGTCCTCCGTATATAAGT
>QFFB01000629.1:0-30648 GCA_003316465.1 Ramaria cf. rubripermanens
ATCAGCATCGCCGTCATCACCATTATCTCTAGGGTCGTCGGGTGGATTATCATCTGGGAGATCTTCAATATGGCCTTGCAGCAGAATGCTATGGGGATGTGAGGGGGGTGTATAAATGGTAGCATCAGGGTTAATGGGACTCATGATATTGTCAGAAGGACCTCAGCATGGGGGAGATGCATGGGTCCTTCAAGTGGTATAGAGTCCGACCATTTTGACAGTGCAATGGACGGAAGACGGATTGGAAGGGACTTCGGCTTCAGCTTGTATGCTACGCCTCTCGACAGTCATGGGTCCCAATATTTTGGAACAGAAAGGTCAAGTTAGACAGCAAGAGTTCTGCAGTACATGCAGAAGTGCAGAACACGGAAGTAAAGGCAGAAGTGCTAAGTACCCATATGTGGCAAGATTTCAGGGTGGTGCAATAATGGAGCTGCAGGTGTTCTTTTGGTTAATTTCTTTCAAATCTCCTTACTCTCTACATATGGGAATTTGATGTTTCCCTCTTTCAAATCTCCTTACTCTCTACATATGGGACTTCAATGTTTCCCTCTTTCACCACTCCACCTTCAACCACCTTTGTTTTGTTTCTTAAACCCATGTTCTCCTGGCAGTGTTCATATCCAGGATGAGAATTAGAAGGAGCAGATTTGACAGAGATAGTTGATGACACTGTGAAGAGTACCCATTGTTGTACCAATGCAGATCCAACATGTGAGGCAATAACATCCTTTTAGAAGCTCATTCCATGTTTTGTGGAAACTCGAGGTTGAGTTTTGGCCATCAGGCCACCACAGTGGTGTAGCTTTATTGGGCAAGACATGCAAGAGTCTGGATAAGGGGACAAGGCTTCTTGGTAGATGTTAACTAGCAGCTCAATGTTGCTTTTGATATTACTTATCCAGGTTTTGTCAGGGGAACCCTGTTTGACGATCCATGGTCCCGGACCTATGATCTGCCATAACCCCATTTAGCAATCCGTGGCTTTGGACCAATGGTCTGCAGTATCTCCTTGGAGTATGTGCATGGACCCACCACATTCCATTGCTGGCCCACCATCCTCCTCCCTCTGGAAATGCCCTAAAGTGGACCATTGATTGCTGTCTAAAATCTGCTCTTCTATGCGCTATTTTTAACCCTCAAAGCGGACCATTGACTACTATCAAAGATCCGCACTTTTCGCTTTCCCGTGCCTGAATCTCCTTACTCCACAGAGCAAAGCTCCACAGAGGTTGGTCTGTGCATGACACCTCCACAGTAGTATGTAGTATATAATCATCTACTAGTAGTTGGGGATCCTTAGCCTTTTCTCTTTGGATTTCCCCTCTGCTAGGTAGGACTCTCCTTATATTGTGTTTAGTAATGATTATGACTTTGGATTTCCCCTCTGCTAGCTGTGTGATACATTCTCCACATATTTTAGGGTTGCCCTTACAGGTTTGTGATACTCTTATATGGACACAAGGACAGCACAGTATGCATTTGTAAGGGGAACCTCTGCGAAGCTTGCAAAATCCTTGTGAACTCCTTGTGAAGCCTTCACACCTTACATCCCACTCCATGCAAACATTCCCACACCCTATGAAGTCCTGCAAAGTACTGCAGAGTCCTTCAAACTCCTGTGAACTCCTGTGAAATCCTTGCACCCTATGTTCCACTCCATGCGAACATTTCCACACCCTGCTGAAGTCCTGCGAAGTGCATGCAAGGCATACACACCCCAGCCAAGGTCAAGCCCACCAGTCATTGCTTCAGCAATAGGCCTCTTGCCCCCAGAGCATCACAGGGTGTTCTCCCAGCAGTGCCTGAACACCTACTTTGGCCCTGTCTGTATTTTGGCACCCCTGTGGCTTAGGTGACTCGGGCTTTGGAGGTGCAGAGTTATAATGCCTGAAGTATATAGTTATTAGCTAGTGGGCAAAGGGATACTCAGAGTTTTTTCCCCTTAACCAGGTATGCTATTGTGTTGTATCTAGTTGTATATGACTTAGGATTTCCCCTTCGTCAGTGCACCGGTTGAGTGTAGAGCATCTGCTTAGGTTGCCCTCACAGCATTCATCTTTATCACAAAGTGATATCAGATTCTCATTGAGTACAAAGCTCCAGGCAGGAACTCTGCCCATTGTCCTCATCAATGTTATGACCTTGATTTATTTTTATTTTTATTTTCATTCTATTTTACTTTTATTTGATGTATGAAGGAGTACTTGGCCATGCTCTAAAGATCTGGAGAAAGACTATGTGCTTCCTCAGATCTCCTCAACCCACCAGCTTCACTGGGGTGTGACCATGCTGCTGGAGATGGCAAATGCTTGCTCAAGTCAGCTGTGATATTTGCTCCAGGTGGTCCTGGGGACATTGCTGACAATGAGGAAAACTCCAGAAGGCAGGAGATCCATGGGGAAGGACCCTGAGCATTACATCAGGCTCTAGCCAACTCGTAACCATTGACCATGGACTTGCTAACTTCAGAGCAATGGGAGGTGACTGGTCCTGGAACCTGTCTTTGAGAAATTTTCAATGGCAGTCCCATTGATGAAATGATATTCTAGTCATGGAAACATGCCAAAAATAGAGAGGGCAGTATGTTGACTGGCACAGAAGAAAATGTGATCAGGGGAAACTGAGCCAATATCTGGGTGTGTTGCCAGGCTGCTGTGGAAAAAATAAATGTAGAAAGAGTTCATACATTAGATAAGTTCTGCCCCATGCAGAGGAATACAGGGTTCATATATTCACTTTGTTTGCCACTGTGCCACTCTGAATGTCATCTCCCCCAAGGTGTCAGCCCAAAGGGAATCCTGCTTGTTGCCAGGCAGTGATCAAACGCCTGTGTGAACAATTTGATAGCATTGCCCCTTGCCCCCCCACCCCACCCATCCATGCCAGTGCACATGCTTATAAAGTGGACACATGTCTTATATTGACCTCTGTTATGGCATAGTGAACCAGAATTCAGACGATGTTGGTTGGTGGATGAGAAGAGTACATGCTTGCAGTCCTGGGCCCTAACCCAACCCAACCCTGACTATTTGCAGTGCTTTGTTTGTCAGGGTTTTTTTGACTGGATAACACCCATGCTTAGCAAAATTAAGCTTCATAATGCAGGGATCCTGAGTTTACTCCAAGAACTCAAGGACCTCAAGCCCATCCCACAGGTCGCCCACCAGCACAATCCTATCCCTCCGTCAACACTTTTGTCTTCACAGACTCTGGCTGCTAGTACCTCTAGCCAGGAGCTATTGTCACCAGAATCATCTGCTCCAGCAGCCACCGCAATCTATACCCACTCCCTTGCTGCCCCACACATTGAACCCCTGGACTTCAAGTGTGAGGCCAGGACCAGTGGCTGTTGTGATAAAAAGAATATTGTAATAAGCATTGTGATGTCATTTCTTTTTTTATCCTTTTATTACTCTTTCTCTTTCTTTCTCTCAGTCATAAAAGTTAGAAATAATGTTTAAAAAAAAAGGGGAGTCTTGTTTGTTATATTCAGGGAGGAAGCCACAAGATAACACCCGGCCCACTTGCATGAGTCGTAGACGCGCTATGACATCACGAGTACGGACAGATGGGAAACGCACGTGATTACCCCACACACGCGTCACCGATAATCGATCGGCCCAGTTACATGGCGAACAGGCACCTGAACCGCCAGAATAATAAAAATAGAACGAAAAGGAATGT
Organism: Ramaria cf. rubripermanens; assembly: GCA_003316465.1. Classification (NCBI taxonomy): domain Eukaryota; kingdom Fungi; phylum Basidiomycota; class Agaricomycetes; order Gomphales; family Gomphaceae; genus Ramaria; species Ramaria cf. rubripermanens. The sequence continues at coordinate 3,688 of QFFB01000629.1, forward strand.
TGCGACTATAGAAGGTCGTACGAGGATGGTAATGACACAGAATTTAAAATCAAGGAACACATCAAACATATCCAATAATTGGATCGCATATAGGATAGGGGAAGAAGGAGCGGCTTTCACATTATTATGTCAAAGAGACAAACATTTTTCTCTATTATCTTTTTTTTACTTGTCATCAAAAATTATACTTCCAATTCCCCCATTCACTATTTTCTTCCCCCTGACAACTGATTATTTTCCAGATTTTTTCCACTATCCAAAACAAAAATCCAGCACTATTTGCTCCACAGATAGTACTATCCTTCATCCCCTCAGTTACTAAATTTTCAGACCTCCGTCCCTATTATTAGCATTCCCAAAATCACCCATACACCTTCTCGTATAAGTATCATGATATTCCTGTATGTTGTTCTTCAGCCAGAATTATATCTTTCCTGATACACTTAGAAAAAGCTCAGGGCATTCAGACTTTCCTTTCAAAAGAATTTCCTATTATCCTCTTCAACAAAACTCTATAATCTACAAGCTAGCTACACTAGGTTATCTATCTACTCTCTCAAATCATTACCATACGTCGAATCTCTCTTCTTTTACCCGACTGATGATCCATCTTGACGCCGAAGGAACCCCTGAGCCAAACCGCTGGAACATCATCATACATCATCTCCGACCCACGCACTACGTCACCTTCGATTAATCAATGCATGTGCTGTATTCGGCATCACATTTACGAAGGAATCAAAAAATATAGATTTTTACAGTGGCCATTTGATGCTCCATGTTCACCCTCAGGTCACCTCACTCCTGCTGGAGAATGCTGTCCTATATTTCTACAACACACAGACTGGGGTTTGGGATGAGCATTCTACATTAAGCATGATCCTCCCACTGTAGCATGGTGACATTTTACTCTACCCAAGTCATGACACATTCACAGCCTCCAAACAACAGGGGATGTCAGTGAGTTGAGTCCTAGTCTTGTATGAGCAGGAAATAAAATCACATACAGCCTAGTAAAGTGTATTCATCTAAGGGGAAATGTAAGGCATCCCTCTATTCCCCTCCAGAAGCTTGCTCACTCCTCAAACATTTTTGGGTGGTGAGTGTGAGTCTTTGTCCTGGATCATATACTTACATTCAAAGCCACAGGGACTAATTGCTCCAGGTGAAAGCTCAAAAAGTGGATCATTTCATGGGCATTCTGAGGTCATAGTAATCAGAAACAGTGATAGTAACTCTGACTACTAGACACCAACTAGTGTGAGCATGACCAAAAAATGGCAAGAGCCAAGAAGTGGCAAGGTGTTGCCATGGTCCAAAAATCTAGATAGAGAGAAATCTGTGCCAGTGTAGGGATATTAGCTGGTCAGAGGTGTTTGGGGGCAAGATGCCAAACAAAAAAAGGAGGCAAGATATAGATAGAGAAAATACATTGCCACTGTAAGGACATACATCAGTCAGACATGTTTGGGGGCAGGATATGAAAAAAAGAGGGGTGGGGGGAAGCTGGCATGAGGGATGTCTGGTCAAATTTACGACAGTTCACATATTCTTACTGTCACAAAAGTTACTTTGTCATCCATTATGCCTAGGACTTGCAAGGTTGAGAAGAAATGATTGTGCAGTGGCCAAGGGTGGCACTGTGTTCACTGCCCTCTGACATCAATGGTGAGTGTAAAGAGTACAAAGGTACAGATGAATACTGGTATCAGGTGTAGTAGTGATGTGACGAAAGTATGCCTGTATCTCTAGGTGATGAACAGTGTATGTATGAGAAGATTTGACTCTGAGGTATGTAACTTGTAAGTATGACTTGAAGGAATATTGATTCTATCCTACTACAGCGGGTTCGGTTGGCAAGCTAAAATACTGTGAAGGTATACATGTGAAAGTACTCAAGGATCAGAGACATGCTGTGGGGAAAGTTCGTGTGTTCTCCCATTACAATAGATGGTGTATCTCCCCCATGCAGTGGGCCACTTCCTCAGTGTGAATCAGGGGTGAGAAGTCAATGGTGCGATTGTGATATGTGTCTGATATGGCGATGTCTGCAATGCAGTTGGCTCAACTCACTCAGGGACTCTGCTCACTAATGACTTGTGTGTGGTAATGTGATATGCTCGTGTTTTGGAACCCTTCAAGACTTTGATGTTATTGCTGACTCCACAATCTATCAGAATGTGTCGTTTACGAGACTATTGGAATAGTAAACACTGCTGCAGCATGACTCCAGAAATAATTTAATATTTCTACCTTGGTCAAAATCCATGTAATAACTAGTCCAAGTTAATACAACTGGAAGATGATGCATTTTTTTAGCAGCAATGAGTAATAAACCAAGGTTCGTAGGTTCTAGGACACTATTGGGGTCCAAGCGTATTCCAACTTGAGGGGAATGTGCTTAATAGGAAAGTTTGTAGATGGATTGACCCAATGATCTGTCAATGCACAATAATAAATGAGCGACAGTATATGAGGTGGCTTTTGCAAGCGACTTGACTCAACTTGTGAAAGTCACTGAACAGGAAAATCAACTGAACAGTTCGTCTCGGGTATTGGGATGCTAATTGACAAGAAAATCGCTTGTCAACCTCACCCTGTAGAATTTCACCTGGTGGGTTAGGCTAGATGGCTACTACTTAACTGAGAATCAATATAGCAAAGCAACTGTAAGACCCTAGCTGGGGTTAGCAGCTTAGTAAGATAGACAAGTCATGGATAGAAGAAGCTAGATTGCTAGATCAGTTGGATGCTGATCTGAGGGGGAAGGATGGCCTCCTTTTATATTGTAGGTTACACAGGATTATGTAAAATAGGGTTCTTCTATCTATTAGGCGAGTGATGTCATTCGTAACTATTTACACAATCCAGTGCCACCCTGTAACTATAGTAGCTTGTTTGTGCAGGGGAAAGTAAGAATAGATAGCCAATCATCTCCTCTGGTTTGCACAGCCCTGCACTGCCTTGCACTGGTTTGCACAGCCTTGGTCAGTCCCATGACCATGGTATCTCAGTTGAGGAGGTCCCATGACCACGACATCATGGTTGTGGCTTATTTGGTCCCAGGATCTGGCCAATGGTTGCAGCAGAACAGGGACCCTCTTTTTGGCCTTTGTACAGCTTTGTGCAGGTTTGTACAGTTATATATAGCCTGGCACTGCCCTGCATAGCCTTGGTTGTCAGGCAGGCTGGCTATCTCGGAGTTGTGGCTATTTTTGCATTCTTGACTTTGGGATCGCCGTTCGAGGCTTCGTCCAGGCAGAGTTTAAATTCGGATCCGGTTCGCCAGTTCGAAGGGTCTGCCCGGGCGGAGTTCGAATTTTGAAGCACCAAAACACAGTTATGGGTGCTGGTGGGTCCATGGCTCTGCAGTGAACAGAGTGAGGCCTTTTTGAGCCAGAGAAGTCGAAATAAATGGCGAAAAAATGCCTAAAGATTAAGGGATGTCAGAACAAATGTTTTCCCCTCCAAAATATCCATGTATTTGCTATAGGAGGCGAAAAAAAACAGTATTTTTACGTTTTTTAATGCTTTTTTAGTGATTTCCTTCCACTTAAGACAGTTCCCACACAGCTTGTGCCTTGTATATACTGCAAATCCTCACCTAGATCATCAGACATGATCTGTGGCCATGACCCATCACATGATTGCTGCTCAATGTCATGACTGCTGTTTTCCACATCATAAGTTCAGTGAATTACATCAATCTCCCTAGCGTTCTTCCATCACGCTGATATCAGCAAGGCCTCTGCAGTCAATCTCACTCCTATTTGCTGGTCGCTGAACATGATCTTTGCCATTATACCACTATACTTTGCCCTCATTCTGCATCATTCACATCACCCTTGCAGCATGCAGGGTCACCGAGTATAAGCAGAAGTCTGGTCTAGCCAACAGGTTTCACTCATAGACCCCATCAGCTGCCTTACCCCATGAAGGTATAGTTCGACCCTTACTCCATGGCCTAGCAGATGCTATGACTCCACATTGTTCTAGCCTCTCTCTATCCCTCCCCCCCTGCATTTGCTTTTTACTATAAGTACTTCTATTCTGCCTGTATAACTCTCTAGTTCAATTATCATATGTCAACCTTATTATTTGACCCCTCACTAGTAGAAAAAACCTTGGTACAACAATACACTGCCTCATCAGTTGTTGTGTCTATTGGTGAGCTTGAACCTTTGATCTTATTCACTATGCCCCCTTAGGGGCATCACCAAGACTGCTATTCACAGCACTTCGCAGGAGTGTTTGGGTCAGTGAAAGGAATACCTGAACTGGTGTGACCTTTCCTTGAGGACATGCACCATTCATTACGTACTACTCATGGGTTATTTGCTACAACTGTAGGCCCATGTCAGAATTACACTGACATTATATCTTTACTCCAAAATCCGATCTTGACACTTGACTTGTGGACTCAGGTATGGTGGTGATACTTGTACATTGGTTTGAAGTGTAGTCTGGATGAAAATGGAAAGGTTGTAGTGTGCTATTTGAATGTTGCAAAGTGGAGGGTTGAAGACAAGAGGTGTGTGTGCTATGTAATATTGGGGTCCTTTCTATGAAGCTAAAAGTCCAAGCACAGGGAAGGTATGATGTGTGAATACTAATGGAATAGAATGTGTAGTGTGGGAGAAAGGAGTTTAAGATAAAAAAGGATATTGTGTTAGATTACATTTACAACAGTGAGCACCATGTTTTCGGTCTTCCATTTGGGATATGCGATTGAATCTGTGGAACAACCCCCTCTCACTCCTCCAAGCATGCCATTCCAGGGTTGGAGAATTAGCTGGTGGCTGACAATAATGATTTCACATCAAATGCTTTTACAATTGTCCATGTTTTAGAAACCATTTTCGGTCATTATTTGTCAATGATTGCATGTTAGTGACCTCTGCTGAGTTACACCTCTGGCCTTGGCCTTTTCCCCTCACCAAATGGCCCTGCCATTGATCTCCCTTGATCTCCCTCTGCATGGCCTCCTCACCAAGTTCAGAAACCATCCAAGAGGTTGCTTTACTGAAGGGCCCTGCAGCCAATTGGCTTCACAGTCACATCCCTGCCTTCCTGGCCCTTGAACCCACCCATGGCATGCACACAACATTCACCCAAAAAAGACTGATGAGTTTGTCAAACATTTTGGCCTGGCCCCCCAGGGCACTCAATGATGGCACAGAATACAATCCCCTTCAAGGTGTCTTGCTGCATCATGACTCTGCATCCCTTGGGGAAATACAAGGTGTGAGTAGTGACAGAATAGTGTTCTATTTCTGGCCACTGATCTCCTACTAACCTCAGGCTGTCCAAAGGTGGTTTTTCAACAATGCAAAGCCACCTTGTGCACTCCCAAAAAAAATGGCACCTCCCCTGGTCTCATCTGGAGCCCTCCCCAGAAAGACCCACACCAAAGCATTGTTTGCCCACTCATACACCAAAGAGATCAACAAGCAAATGAATGTTTGTGTCCACAAGCATGACCTCTCAACCCAGCACAACCTTTCTTTTTGGCACAAGGTGTGGGACTTTTGGGAAGGGCTAGGCCCTGAAGAGCAGAAGAAATGGCATGAATGTGTGAATATAAGATAGACTTCAGCCATATGACTGACTGAATCTACTAGATAGAAAGGGGGAGAAAGAGATTGTATTACTAATGCTACTGAGCACACTATGTACTCTGAGAAAAATGGAAGTGGCACTCAACTGAAAGAGGTAAATGTACTCAAATATCCAGATGCTAACACACAACAGAAAGATAAGAATTCCTACAATTTCCAACTAGAGAGCATAGCTCTCTTACACCAAGAAACATGCCACTGAGACTCCAAAGGTCCCTTCCACCACTGATACCCAGATGTAAGTTTGCCTTCCTCCTATGGAGGTGTCCCCAGCTCACAGCTGGACAGTAACCAGGAATTACTTTTTGAAACCCTCCATGCCATCATACAGTCCTGGATTGGCACTGGTTGGAACCAAATTGGGAATGCTGTTTTCCACATACAGGGAGCCACAATCACTGAGGGAGAGCTTCTTTGACCTTTTAGGTAACACTTTGTTGTGATAAAGAAAATATGAAAATAATTATAAAAATATTTCTGTCAGTTCATGCTTAGTCCCAGAAGACTGATGCCATATTTGGACATTTTATTGGATCTAGAGAATAATCTGTGTTTAAGTAGGAACGTTCTTGTTGTGATAAAAATATTGTAAAAAGGACATTGTAAAGTTTTTTCATTTTATTTTCTTTACTCTCAGTCCTATCAGACTGGGAGGAACACTCTAAGAAAAATTGTTTATCATATTCAGAGAAGAAAAACCACAAGACAACAGAAGATGTTGTCTCAGCCCACACATGTGAGTCATAGACACACTATGAAATCACAGACACAAGCAAGGTGGGTAATGCATATGATTACCCCACACATGCATCACTGACAATTGATTGGTTTGGTTACATGGCGAGCAAGTGTCTGGACCGCCAAACTAATAAAAATAGAACAGAGAAAGAGAATGATAAAAAGAAGATCATATGGAGGTAATGAGATTATAAATTTTTTAGGTCAGGCAACACATCAAACATATCTAACACATTGGATCACATACGAGATAGGAAATAGAAGGAGTGGCCTTATTGTTGTGATGTCAAAGAGACAAACTTTTTTCTTGATTATCTTTTCCTACTTGTCATCAAATATTGTGTTTCCAATCTCCTCATTCTTTTTTTTTTTCTCCCTAATGACTGATTATTTTCTCAGATTTTTCTTTGATATCTAGATAGTATCCAGCACTATTTGCTCCACAGATAGTGTTATTTTCTCTATCACCTTAGTTACTCAATATTCCAAGACTCCATTGCTATTTTTAGTATTCCATAAACCATCCCTGAATTCTTCTTATATAAGTACTATGATATTTTGTATGGTACTTCTTCAGCCAGAATTATATCTTTCCTCACACAAAGAAAATCAGGGCATTTAGACTTGCCTTCGAAATCCCTTGTTGTTTGCCTCTAAATGATTACTATGATCCACAAGTTGGTTACACTAGGCTACTTGTCTATTCCCTGACTCACTTTCATGTCTCAAAACTCATCTCACTCAAATGATGCTCCACCTTGGTACCAAAACCCCTGAGCTGAACTATTGGCACATCATTGGCATTATTGTTGATCCCCATATTACATCACCTTTGATCAGTCAATGCACCTGTCATAGCTAAAACACTGCATTTATGACAAAAGGGAATAGAATCACCTTGAGCTTTTTCTTTTCTTTATCAAAATTTAGAAATACATAGAAATAATCTTAAAAGTTCTTACACTAGGCAAATTCTACCCCCACACTTTTGGATTTGTCATTGCTCCAATCACTCTCACCTTACAGGTCGCACGTGATCTCCACAAACACCACTAGGTCACCTCTCTGTCTTTTTTGTCCTTTACTTTGTACTCTACATTTATAGGGGTACGCATTACCACTTCACTAAAACCTTTACTAGTTCCACTGAACACGGCTGTGCATGTAGGCTTGAGTCCTGCTAGGACATGTCAGTGCTTGTGTATACTCATGTCAGCAAGCCATCATACGTGTCTCAGCAGGTCTCACTCCTGCCTACCCACCTTGCAGGGCTTTTTTGCCCCCTCGCTCACTTGTGACACTCACCCATCCATGCATAGGTAATTCTTACTTAGGCTCACTTGCTGCACACGTACTAAACTCGCATAGTCTAGCTCACATTCATGATTTCCCTCCCTCCCTTTCTCTTTGTTTGTATCCCTGCACAGCATAAACACTTTTTCCCACTGGGTTTTTTACTGCCATGTGTCATCATCAGGTATCAACTCTCCTTTCCACTTGTTCCACTTCTCTTCACATCTTTTATGTACATGTATCTACAACATGGCAGTCCTAATCTCTTTTTTCTTGGTGGCAGCCTCACTAGGCACTGAAGTCCCTCTTATCCTTGACTAAGCCTGCCATCGTGGGTCAAAGAATTCAGCACCCATAGCAGTTTAGACACTGCTGGACCATTTACCAGCCCTTTAACACCCACTACATCACCGGATCAAGACCGGATCATAGATCAGATCACATATGTCATTACCCTGCATGATCACTAGGTTGGCTCAATTACATAAGCACCAAACCTTTGGTGGAACAAGTAAAAACAAAATATATTGTTGCTGCATGGAGATTGCTGCATGGTATTATGAATATAAATTAAATAAAAAGATATAAACAAATCATTCATTAATGGCGATGCTAATGGATCCCAGGATTCTATCACTGGGATAGTATCTACAGATGACTTTACCATGATCTACATTGAGTCCTACTCCTATCCCAAGCACATGACATTGTATCCATCACTATCCTAGCATATGTCACATAGATGCCTTGCACCTATTAATAGATGTGTGTCATCTCAAGATGTCCCTACATCGCCATCACTGTATGTGTGTAGGAACCACCTTTGCTAGGAAAATCTCGAAAAAAAAGGATTAAAATTTCTGTAAAACCCTTTTTCCTCATCATAAATTAGCCAATACATGCAGCTTTTGATGGGGAAACAGCTTTCAAATATTCCTTGAGTTTTTCCTTATTTTTTCGTCATTTTACATGCCTTCCCTGGCTCAAAAACACTCAAACCTGTCCTGCTGAGTGCTGGATCCGCACAGACCTACAACTCTATTCCAGTCCAGCCGATTCAAACTCCGATCGGAACGAACCGCGACCCACGAGTTCGGAGTTGTGGGCCCTCAAGCACCTACAACCCCAACACTTTGGCTAACTCAAGACTCAGCCACTGAGTTTGAATTCTGCCTCCATAGCTTACACAAGGCTGTGCATCCATAAATACTTCAAACCCAGCACACCCTCAAATCTGTACCCTAGCAACCAAGGCTGTGCTAGGCTGTGCAGTGTTGAGATCCCGTGAGGATAAGCATGGAACGCAGGCTTACTATATTGGACATTATGGACCCCTTGATGTAGTATATATAGTTACGGTCATGGATGACCGTAGCGTAGTATATCTATTGTACAAGTAGTTAGTAAATGCCTCAGTGAATTACCGATTCACTGAGGTACGTACCTTACACTGTAACAAGATGTCAAGTGACTTACCATAGTGTCGTCTTTTCGTCTCTAGGTATAGTTGTAATGCAAGCTCAGTGAATTACCGATTCACTGAGTCTTTTCGTCTCTAGCTACTGCACCAATAGCCAACATGCAGGACTGTACAAAGCTGCACAAAGATGTACAAAGCTAGAAAACCAGGGTTTGAATCCTACAAAGCTCATTGGACAGATAAAGGCCAAAAAATGCACAACCATTCCAAACAAACCCCTAAAACCTCACAGGGCTGTGCAGGGCTGTGCAAAGGCTGTGCAAAGCTTACAGAGCAGAGCAGGTGATTGGCTATCTATTCTTATTCCTCCTTGCACAAACACACCAAAATAGTTACAGGGTGTGTTTCAGATACTAAAATAGCTACATATGACATCACTATGACATTACTCCCTAATAGATAGAAGAACCCCACTTAACGTTGTGTACAATACAATATATAAGGAGGCCACTCTGACCCCCTCAGATCAGCACAATCTGATCTAGTAATCTAGCTTCTTCTATCTAACTCACCAACTTGCGTGACTTGCATATCTTACTAAGCTGCTAACCCCAGCTAGGGTCTTACAGTTGCTTTTCTGTATTGATTCTCAGTTAAGTAGTTGCTTTTCTACTTAGCCACCTGGACTAACCCTCTAGGTGAAATTTCTACAGAGTGAGATTGTCAATTGATTTTCCTGCCAATTAGCACTCCAATACCCCAGACAAGCTGTTCAGTTGATTTTCCTGTTTAGTGACTTTCACAAGTTGAGTCAAGCTGCTTGTGAAAGCCACCTCCCATACTATTTGTTCATTATTGCAGTGCATTGACAGATTATCTGGTCAGTCCACTTCAAACTCTCCTGTCAAGTATATTCCTCTTTTTGGAATACACTTGGACCCCAATAGTGTCCTTGAGCCTACAGACTAATAGTTTATTGTTCAGTGCTGCTAAGAAACACATTGCCTTCCAGCTGTATTAACTTGGACTGGTTATTACATGGATTGCAACCAAGGTACAAATATTAAATTATTTCTGGAGTTGTGCTGCAGCATTGTTTAATATTCTTGAAGCCTTGTAAACGACATGTTCTGATATATTGAGGCGTTAGCAATAACACCAAAGTCTTGAAGGGTTCCAAAACAGTATGCAGGATGACCAACAAGTATTTTACTCCTATGTCAGATGTCATGTTATGCTTTAATTCATTACATTCAGTGTTATTCCCCCCTTCCCATGCAGTTAGTCTTTTGTTCATTACTACTACCCATACCTCCATCTCTGCCATCGCATTACATAAGTGACCTTTGAAATATTCCTCATGCTAGTTAGAAACACTTAAATAGTTCACATCTTGTATGATAGTTTCAGTAGTAATAACACTCACCCCACACAAATAGTTTGAAGTTCTTTGTCAAAGTAGTCATTAAGATAAATTGCATATATTGCGATTATCTTGAAATCATGTTCATCAGCTAAAGACATAGTAATTTCACAGCTACTATAGTAAAATGGTAGCTTGAGTTTTATATCTTTATTAGAATAAATAGCTCTTATATCAAACCTCTGTTTGATTCAGCTTCACTTGAAACTTGAATTATATTCCATCATAATATAAACAATAAACCACACATCACAGGACATGGGGCCTTCAGAATCCATGTAAATCAGAAGGAGTGATATATCACATACACTCACTCAATTATATACTTATGAAACAGGTCCAGAAAATAGGAATCTATACTAAAGGTTTTTCACAAGCTTATTCTGTTTTATTTTCTCCTATCCTTTTACCTCTTAGTTGTTGTTGTAATTCATTAGAAGAACTCTACACCAAACATCCTAGGTAGTATCCCTGCTCATCCAATGTTTCAACATGAGCAGGGGAATATTTACTCCACCCTGCCTGCAACCATCCATGCCTGCAACTCATTTCTGCCTTACCTTTTATTCTGCTTGGAAGATATTTTTAGAAATGTTCCAGTATAAATACTCCCATAGTTCCTAGACAAAACCAGTGATATAATATTACCCAGAACTTTTATCTTGCACAAATCCATATATTTACTTGTTAAAATTCCTCAGGCTGGACAGATTGGCTTCAGGCAGGGGAGGTAAGGGATGCTGGCACCAAGCGAGGCCACCACAATGAAAAAAACATAGTAAGATTTTTTGGACAGCCATTATGTAGATACAAGTACATAAAGGAAGAGGAAAGCGATTGCTAGTGGAGAAAGATGATACCTGGTGACAGCACATGGCAGTAAAAAAACCAGTGGGAAAAAGTGTCTATGCCATGCAGGGATATGAAAGAAGAGAGAGGGATGGAGGGGAAGCATGGAACAGGTCTAAATTGTGTGAGGTTAGTTTGCGTGCAGTGAGCAAGTGCAACTGCAAAAAGATACCTATGCAAAGGTTGGTTGTGCAGAGCGAGCAAGCAAGAGCACAAAAAAATGCAATAGCAAACTGCTAAATAGGCAAGAGTGAGACCCCCACTGAGATACATATGACAGCACACTGATGCAGTCATTACGGCACTGACACAATCTACCAGGACCCAAGCCTAGGAGCACAGCAGCGTTCAGCAGAACTGGGGTCAGTAAAGTGAAACAAGGGTAGAGCGCATCATGGATGCATAGGAGAGAGAAGGAGCAAGAGAAAGATGAACAGGGCTATATAGGAGGTTGACCCAGGTGCATTTACAGGGCCGCATGTTGTGACAACAAAACCAGGAGCCTGGAGTGAAACTCATCTGGTGTAAGGATGTCCCTACTTAAACACTGATTAAAACCACCAAAAAAATATTTCCTGACCTCTGCTCACTGTTTCTGGCAGCCCCAAGACATCATATAAGTCATCTAGTTATTATACAGTTCTAGGCCCTCGAAACCAAACACCTTTCCACCCAGAATTGCTCAAACAACACACATTTTTTGTTACTAGCATCACTAAGCTGAGTTCCCAGTTCATCCCTGAGGCTGAGTGCTGATACCCCACATCACATGATCCCTGTGTCATCGACACATGCACCCTATCTAGTCCCGTGTCAATAAGGCATAACAAACCTCAATCTTATCAAAACATTATTATACATTGATTTTATTATAAAAGTTATTATATGGATTGCAACCAAGATACAAATATTAAATTATTTCCAGAGTTGTGCTGCAGCATTGTTTAATATTCTTAAAGCCTCATAAGCAACACATTCTGATAGATTGAGGCATTAGTAATAACACCAAAGTCTTTAAGGGTTCCAAAACACTGTCATCCAACCTGTAATCTGATAACTATTGCTTCTCCACCATCATGCAGTGGCACAGACAACCATAATACAGAATTTGATCACCCAGGGATGTTAACATTCACAGAGAATACTAGGGTAGAAAGCATCCCATAAATGTTTCATATAAATACAGTAAATAATTATCTCTATTTTCTTGGATGCAGTTGACAGATAAGGTGGCTCAGCAGAAGAGATGGACAGTGAAGGTGACAAATGACCATGCTGCTCAAGGGGTGAGACAGGAGCTGTTTCTGAAGCTGTGTGATGAGATTCCTGTGATGATTCTAAGTGTAAATTCCAGAAATGTACTTTGTAGAGTCACTTACCTCAAAGAATGGCCCTTCTTGAATCCAGACAGGTGGTAGCTCAACATTTGGGTCTTGAATGTGATGTGTATCTTTCAATTTGACCACTTCTAGCACTGTTGTAAGTCTACACTTGCTTATTGCAGCCCAGGACAACTCAGGTAGTGTCTGATCATGTATCAACAAATTCTGGAAACTTAGCTGGCAAGTATATTCACCAGAGATGCCTAGATGGAAACACAATGTGTGGTAAGCTAACAGAGTGACCCCTGGACTATAAATTAGCTTGCTGCTATTGGAATGAACAAGCCCTTGAGCCCTGAACTCTAGTGTCAGCTTATCAGGACATAAATTCTCAATGACAAATTTGTCAATGCTGTTGATTAGTTGGGTCTGTGTCCTGGGAAAGTTGTAGGTCATTTGCCAAGCACTTCTAAATTGGCTATGATTGGCCTGTGTTTCCAGCTGTTCATCTAAGAGAGGGTGGAACTTGGAGGAGCTAGATGAGAGATATCTCCCTGAGGATGTTGAGCACTGAATTGTATTGTACATGTAGGTGAGTGAGGACTTTAGCTTTCTGATAAGGGAGTTCCAGCTCTCTTGTATCCATGGTCAGATCAGATGTGGCCTTCTGGGCTTCCAGTTGACATGTATCAAGAGCACAGGGCCATGCAATTGGTTTGATCTAGATAGAAGCATAAGTATGTACTTGGAAAGTTCATAGAATACACACCTGATGTGGTTGAAGGTTGTCAAGCCAGTCATACTCAACAAGGATATTGAAACATTGTGTCAAGCTTTGGTGAAATGTAGGCAGTTGCCCTCCTGTGGATGTATGAGGGGTGTGGTCAAGGCTGTGACTATGAGTGTAGTAAAGGGGATATGTATAGTGCCTAGCTAGTGGCATGATCACAACCATCCATCGGCTCTTTGGAAGGGTTGATGTGTCATTGATGGTCAAGCAGTTGTGGTGATAGTAAGCAGTGGGGAAAGGGTGAAGGGTGATAGTAACGAGGAGAACTTGTGAGGTATAAAAGAGATAGTAGCTGTAGCTTTGTAGATATGTAGTATGGAACTCGGAGATTGTCTGCGCATTGACTCGAGTGCAAGTGTTGACCAGCAAAAAAGATGATGATGATAATACAAGTGCCAGATGGCACTTTATACAAGTGTAAACTACTGAGAGACTGTGGTGAATCGGAGAATGATAAGGAGAGAGGTGGAGCAGTGATGTACCTACGGGGATTGATGTGAAACACATACATGCCCGATGCAATCGTGCATGACGAAGCTTGTAGATCCATGGGGTACTACCTACGCACGCAGCACGTACATAGAGCAAGGCAACATGTGGGGCGATCAGGAGGTTAGTGTCATGGGGTTAGAAGACAATGAAGAAAAAGAAATGAAACATGGTGTTGCACCTCCTCATGTGCACACACCCCTTGAACTATTCGTCGACCCCTGGCCTGAGGTACTCAGATAACAGCTTGTGCTCCCCTGATGACAGGGCTTGACTCGGATATAGGTTGGCATTCCCCTGATGACAGGGCTTGACTCAGTATGCATGACATGCGCCTCATGCGTCAGATGGACGTGTGACTCGGTGAAGCTGTGGGTATTTATTTGCAACAAAGTCCACTGTCCAACCACTCCAGAGTTGCCATATGTACATCACTGGCCCAACTTATTACTTTGGCAGGATAATGTAGTCTACTGTTGGGGGGTGGCCATAGACCCCAAGCTCCTATAGGGGGGACATATAGTAATAAGGAGTCAATGGTGGCATCCACTGGGTTAGGGAATCTCTTATCAGTCACTGTCAGGGAACAAGACAGGGTATCAGGGATAGTAAGTGGGAATGGTGTGATGGGTTTGGATGGACTGGGGGTAGTCATAGCAACATTGATAGGTTTACTTTCCAATAGGCTGCGTGCAGTAGCTTGTTGCAGTACCCATTCTTTGGAAAACTGAACAATGATCTTGTAAAGCTTAGATATCCTTGTTGTGATAAAATATAGTGAAAATATTGTGAAATCCTCATTTTTATTATCCTTCCTCCTCTCTCTCAGTCCCAGAAGACTGGGAGGGATATTTCAATTTTTCTTGTTTATTATATTCAGAAAAGAAACTTACAAAACAACAACTACTATTGTTTTCAGCCTGCACATGTGAGTTATAGACGTGCTATGACATCATGACCACAAGTGAGGTGGGTAACCCATGTGATCACCCCACACATTGTACCAGTCTGGTAGTCACACATGTCACATATCTTGCTAGCTTGCTATTAACCGCCACATCAGTGGGCCATGGCCTACCACAACATGCATCACTGATACCCAATTGGCTCAATTATGCAATGAGCAAGCACTCGAGCTGCTGGGATGATAAAAATAGAACAGTAAGAAAAAGATGATAATGGAAGAACAAATGGCAGTAAAGGAATTACAGAGCCAAAGTCAAACAACATGTCAAATATGCCCAACATATTGGGTCACGTACAAAATAGGAGATAGAAGGAATGGCTTTGACATTATTATGTCAAGAGGACAGACATATTTTTTGGTTATCTTTTTTACTTGTCATCCAGCACCATGTTTCCAGCTCCTCATTCACTTTTTTCTTTCCCCAATGACTAATTAGTTTTCCAGATTTTTCTTTGCTTTCCAAACAATATCTGTCACTATTTGCTCCACAGATAGTAGTATTTTTTATCCCCTTAGTTACTCATATTCCAAGACTCTGTCTCTATTATTAGCACTCCAAATCACCCCTGAACTTTTTCATATAGATACCATGATATTTTGTATGATACTCTTTACTGTTAAGTTCATGGATGTTACTCAGAACTTCAGAGGTTGGAGACTCAGAGGTCGGACTTCAAAGCAATACGAGGGGGGTAGGGACTTGGATTCAACTTATGGGTTACACCACCTACTATCTTAGAGGCCTGTTGCTAAAGTGGTGTCTGGTGGGATTGACCTTGGCTGGGGTATGTATGCCTTGTATGCACTTTGCAGGACTTTGGCAGTGCATGGGAATGTTTGCATGGAGTGGAACATAGGGTACAAGGAATTCGCAAGGAGTTCACAGGAGTTCACTGGAGTTCACTGGAGTTCACTGGAGTTCACTGGAGTTCACTGGAGTTCACTGGAGTTTGAAGGACTCTGTAGCACTTCACAGGACTTCACCAGAGTTCCCCTCACATCTACTTCAGCAAGGCTGCAAATACTTTGCACACACTTCGCAAGACTTTGCAGGGCGTGAGAATGTTCACATGGAGTGGAATGTAGGGTGTGAAGGCTTCGCAAGGAGTTCACAAGGATTTTGCAAGCTGCACAGAGGTTCCCCTTACAGAAACATGGTAGGCATACCTCACAGGCTTTTTTGGAGGGCTTGGAGACCTGAGTGCTCTGTAACACAGGGCACATTTTATTAGTTGGGAGGTTGGATATTTTGTGAGATATATAATTTACTTGTTTCCTGGCCAGTGGCACCAGATCATAAATAGAGAGTACTAAGTTATAAGAATTGCACAATATTAGAGAGCACTCACCAGAGCAACTTTCATGCATTTGGTCTATGCAGCATGATCAAGATGTGATTGCAATGATTGGGATAACTTACGATTGATTGATACAGGGCAGCCACCTCTTCCTCATCCCCCAACTTCTCCTGGTGTTATTTTTCTCTTTGGGATCACATTAGTTTCTCCACTGGGGCCAGCTGGTGCATTCTTTGCCTTGGGTGACCATAGAAGAATCTAAGTTCTGGAATTTCTTTAAGTATCTGTCATATTATTAGTTCTCTAGGAAAGAAAGAAGATGTACATTCATTTCAGTGAGTAACACTTTACAGTCCTCTTGGTAATGCATGGGCTTCTTGGTGTCCAGCTGCTTGGCACACCATTCACAGACAGTGACCTTAGGACAGAACATTAGTCCAATAGTATGGAAGTGTGTCCTTATTTTTTACCAATATCTCACTATACTGCTTGTCACCTTTCTTGAAAGACCCATTGCAGTCACTCATGGATCTGCCATTATTAGTGTTGCTTGTGGATCCACCACCATTGGTGTCACTCTTGGAACCATTGTCGCTGTCACTCCCAGATTTACCATCATTGTCACTCTTGGATCCTTTATCAATTTCACTTCCAGATCCTTCATTTTCTCCTTTGTTGTTGTAGGAGTCAGCATGGATGTTGCCTGTGGGCCAGGCTGCACTGACAGTAGTGGCAGTCATGTCAGGGGAACCCCATTTGGTGATCCATGGTCCTAGACCTATGATCTGCAATGACTCCATTTAGCGGTCTGTAGCATCAGACCAATGGATGTCAGGGGAACCCCATTTGGAGATCCATGGTCCTGGACCCATTATCCACAATGACCCCAATTAGAGGTCCACGGCCTTGGACCAATGGTCCATAATATCTCCTTGAAGTATGTGTGTGGACCCACCACACTCCATTGCTAGCCCACCATCCTCCTCCCTCTGAAAATGCCCTAAAACTGACTGTCAATTGCTATATAAGATCTGCTCTTCTATGTGCTATTTTTAACCCTCAAAGCAGACCATTGACTGCTGTCAAGGATCTGCACTTTTTGCTTTCCCATGCCTGACTCTCATTACTCTGCAGAGCAAAGCTCCACAGAGATTAGCCCATGCATGACATCTCCACAGTAGTATGTATTATATAATCATCTGCTAGTAGTTAGGGATCCTTAGCCTTTTCTCTTCAGATTTCCCCTCTGCTAGGTAAGACTCTCCTTATATTGTATTTAGTAGTGATTATACCACTTTGGATTTCCCCCCTGCTAGCTGTGTGATACATACTCCACAGGTTTGAGGGTTGCCTTTACAAGCCATATGGGAAGGAAAGGGGGGTCTGATGTGTCTCCAATGGATGTATCCGGAGTGTTGTTATATCCATGCATTCTGCACTTCTGGTTCTGCCTTCCACACTATCACTTCTGTTACTACCCTACCTTTACTCAGCTCTCCAATCCCCACATCCCCTCCATCACCAAGGGTACCCTATTTCTAGTGGAAATATGTATCCCCATACAAATGGATGATGGGTACCTTTTAGACATTATGCTCACAACCCTTTCCTATGCTACAATCCCTGACTCCATTCATGATCCACATTGTGTACCATTTCCACTCCAACTTGGAACTCATTACTCCTACCTACTTACATGTACCTTCTAGTATATAAGCCCCTGTATTCATACTAGTTACCTTAGTATGAATATTGACTACATTTCATGTTAACCTTGTCCATTGTGTCCTTTGTGCCCTTCAAATATTTGAATACACGTTTCATGGCATTCCAGTGAGTGAAGCCCAGATTTTCAAGCAATTGAGATAATAATGAAACGGCAAATGCTATGTCGGGTCGTGTTGCAACTGCTGCCCACATAAGTGATCCAATGGCCTGCCAGTATGGAATCTTTTCCATGGCTCTCTTTTCTTCGTCAGTAGTAGGGCATTGATCCTTTGATAATTTAGTCATTGGATATAGAGGTGTGGTATGGGTTTTGGCATCTTTAAGATTAAATCGGTCAAGAATATTGTCGATATATGCTTCCTGTGAGAAGCTGATCGTTTTGTTTGTTCTGTTGCGATTGATCTTCAGATTAAGTAGCCAATGAATTTCTCCAAGGTCTTTCATCTTGAAGATCTGCATTATATATGTTTTGATGCCATCAATAATCGACTCATCAGTTGCAGTGATGGTAAGGTCATCAACAGCTGCTCCGATGATCACAAATCCCTTTGCTCCATGTCTGTAGAATACTCCTGTATCAGAAGATGATTTCACGAATCCAATGCTGAATAGAGCATTCGATAGACACTTATACCATTCCCTGCCTGACTGCTTGAGGCTGTATATGCACTTTTTCAATAAAAGTACATGTTCATGTTTTTCTTCGAAATAACCTGGTGGCTTGCGCATATAAATTGGATCTTCGAGGCTAGCATTGAGAAATGCTATGTCCACATCCATCTGATGGATAGGCCAATTGTTCCGAGCAGCAATTGCACATATAGTCCGTAATGATGTCATGTGTACGACTGGCACATATGTCTCGTTGTAATCGACTCCAAAGGTTTGAGTAAAGCCTTGGGCTACGAAACAAGATTTAGCACGAGTAATAGTACCTTTTTGATCCGATTTTAAGAAAAAAACCCATTTGCCCCCAACAATGTTAGCGCCTGGGGGTGGAATAACCAGCTCCCAGGTGCACATGTCGATTTGAGCTTGGATTTCTTTATCCATTGATTCTTTCCATGTAGGATCATTCAGGCCTTCTTCAGCTGTCGCAGGCAATGTAAGATCTTGACTAATAAATGCTTCTTTATCTTGTCTTCCATCAATCGGCCCAGCACTGATCGCAAGGTAATTGTTGTCGAATTCTGTTTCCTTTTGACTCAAAAAACTATTAGAACCGTCAGGAATGTTTCCTTCTTCAACTTCATAAGCCAGTGTAGTTGTATCTTCACTCGTCTCTCTGTGAGTCTGAGATCTTGTCACTGGTCTGGTTCTGGCAGGTATCTCTTGTTGAAGACGAATTCTCTCACTTCTCCTGATTGGATCAGGTTGAGTAGGTTCACTTGTACCTGTCTGACTCGGTTGTAAGTCTTCGAAATCTTTTTGAGGAGTAGGTTCGACTATTTCTTCAATTCGACTCCCATCAGTTGGCTGACTAAGCAGGCCACGCGGTGATGCCTGAGGTGTTGAAATTGTTGTTTGTGATGCAGACTTGGTTGCTTTTGGCGTGGAAATTGTGAGTTCATCAGAAGGCAATATTGGAGATAACGTAGTCTTTTCTCCTTTGTTGAAATGCAAATTGCATTCGACAGTAACCTTCCGGGTGTCTGGCCAGTATATGCAGTGGCCATCGCTTTGAGCTGAATGCCCAATCCATTTTGCCTTCTTGGCTCGAGGTGACAGCTTGTCAAATTGTTTGATTTTGACATAGACATCTTTTCCCCATTCGTAGGCATCTTGTAAATCCAGCTTCTTCTGATGGACCATCTCATAAGGTGTCTTATCGGGTAAAGCTCGTGTATGCGTCCTATTTTTGATGTAATTTTCATGCTGAATCGCATATCCCCATAGATTCTTGGGTAGATTCGACTCCAATAGCATGGCACGTGTCCTTTCGACCAGAGTGCGACCTAGCCATTCCGATACCCCATTCTGCTTGGGTGTGTCGTGTACGGTATATCGATGTTTTGTGCCTTGCTGAGCCAAATGCTGATTAAATTCAGCACTCGTATACTCGCCCCCTCTATCTGAAAGGAGAGTCTTGATGTGCGCATCACATTGGCAAAGCATCATCGCTTCGTAAAGTTTATATTTCCCAAAGACTTGATCCTTTGAATTCATCAAATAAAGGACCGATTCCCTTGAGTAGTCGTCGGTGAATGAGACATAATATGTCTTTTTATCGATCGTAGTGTGCCTCGCAGGTCCCCATACATCTGAAAAGATTTTATCACCGAATTTTTTTGATCGCTCACTTGGTTCTTTAGGGAGAGATTTGCGTGTTATCTTCGATTTGATACATGCATCGCAAGCTATTTTGCCACCTAAATGCTTGAGTTCAATGCCTATGATCATGCCATGGTCCATGAGATATTTCAGGGCTTTATAAGATATATGCCCTAATTTCTTGTGAGTCTCAATGGCTGAAAGGCACTGATCTAATGACTTCTTTCTTATCTCATCGTCCAAACAATAGAGGCCATGTAATTTAGGTGCTTGCAATAAAATCGTGCTGGAAGAGTTCTTGATCAGACATTTCTGATCTGCGAACTCTGTTCTGTATCCAGCATCGTCACACCGGCCAGTGGAAATGAGTATGAAGGCGATCTTAGGAGCATATAGGGTGTCCTTTAGTATTAGATCAATAACTTTCCCTTTGATTTTTGTAGAAATCTTGAGCTGTCCACTACCATAGGCTTCAAAGCTGCCTTTGTCAGCTGCCCTGATAGTGCGTGGTGTAGGGAAGTTTTGATAGCTCTCAAGCATCATCCTGTGAGGCGTCATATGAGAGCTAGCACCTGTATCCAATATAATGGTGTCTCCTGTGCCGTTTTTAATAATTGCGGTGCAGTCGAAGTTGATGAATGCAATAGATCCATCCCTGTCCTCATCAGAAGACTCTTCTTCGGCTGCATTTGCCTTCGTTTTCCCTTTTCCTTTTTTCTTTTTGGACCCCTTCTTCTGCCTTGGTCCCTGACCTTCTTTACCACCACCTTTTGCCCAGCAGGTCTCGATAGAATGACCCTGCTTCTTGCAATTTGTGCATATATGCGCTTTCTTGTCTGACGTACCTACAAAACCTTGTTCCTCCTGCGAAATAGACAGTGTTTTATGCCTTTCGTATTGAGCCTTGAGGACTCTGATGATATTATCAGGTTCTAAAGGTTTTCCAACTTCTTCTAGTGAGGTTGTAAGGGCATTCATGACAGATTCATAGGACGGCGGTAGTGAGGCCAATATGATGTCGAGAAATTCTGACTCGGAAATAGTAGCTCCCATGTCATTGAGCCTAGCATATAGGTCTTGAGCCTTGTCGAGGTGTGCCCTGAGATCATCATCCTCGGAACATTTCATGTTACGAAGTTGCCTCTGAATGGAGGTGACAACCATCTTTGGCTTCTTTGTCATCTCAGCCACAAGGGTGTCCCAGATCTCTTTGGCGTCTTTCTTCTTCTCCAGCATCAATGCCAGTGACTCTGACACAGAGACTAAAATTTGAGTCTTGACCGAGCCCTCTCTTGCTAAATATTTCTCAAGTCTCTCCTCAGCCTTATCCACTTGTGCCTCCTCAGTATCAGTGAGGACATGCCCCTTTGGAAAAGTGGGAGGATCAGGAGGCTTATCAACAGCCCCCTGTATATGTTTCAAGAGATTCTTCGATTTGAAGTAGCTATGGAGTGTAGCTCACCACAGTGACCAGTTAGATCCATCTGTTGCTAGCCTCTCCACAGTGAGGAGCTTGTCTGATTGCCCGGCGGGGCCCATAACCAAATGACGGGGTTATGAGCAACTCTGTGCAGTAAGTTCAGAGATTTGAGGAAGTAAATAAATTAACTCCTCAGTGACTGTCAAGCACTAAGTATATTCAGAGAAACTACCTAAATAAATTAACTACAAGGTAATTAGTACAGAAAATATAGAGAAATTACAGTGGGCTCACCTCCTCAGTGACTGTCAAGCACTGAGGAGGAAAGGGTCTATGCGAGTATATGTCTTACCTGCATATACTGCCCAACTGGCACTTAAGCGCCCATACTCGTTCGGCGACCGAACCATCGGTTTGAGCCAAACTATAGGTACACATGACATATAGTGATACAAAAAATCAGTAGATCTCACAAATCAGGCGAGATAAAAATACAGAAAAATCTCAGAAAAATCATTTGAACCTCTCTTGAATATCCTATCAAGAAACATCCTCCGAAAAAAGGTCTTGTAATATATTATGCTTGATTCTGAGGGTATGATGCATATATGCACCCAACACATGTCAAGGTTATCTATTACTGGCAAGATCACATCTGATATCTGGGCCAAATGTTTTCTCCTTTGACACTGGGATACAATTTCCACAGCCAAGGCACATGACCTTAATCTGAAATGCACAAAGTCCTTTAACCTAGCCACTGTGGAAGGCAATATCAATCTTTTGGAGAAAGTAACGAGTATATATAATATTCAACAGCACAATTGCTTTAATGTTAATGAGAAGGGTCTGCAGCTTGGAGGAGGCTGAAAGAATCTCCCTACCCAGTGCATCTTTTCCACTTCTGATTGCTGAAGGAAAATTGAACAGCACATATCCAAAAGCTTCAAACTCCACAAGGGTCTTCAAAAACTCCAAGCTCCACATGTGTCTATTTCATCTCAGCCTATTTCATCATCTCAGTTCAGCCCAGCCAGACCACACAGCTATAACCCCATTGATTTATCACTTCACCATTATTATCACCATGCTGATCTTCAACACAGCTTCAAACACTATTCCCCTTCAGACCTTTGAGACTCCAACATCACCTTCATTATCACAATGGTCACTCAATTTGGAAGATATTTAAAGACATGCTGAGCTACATAATATGCTTCACCCCCAGTCCCCCAAAGCAGCACAGCTATCAATGAAGACATCGCATCCCTATACTCTGAAGTCATATGCCATTGGGGATTTCATATTTTTCCAAGAAGACATGCAACCATTCACATTCCTGGGATATACATGCAAGGTCATTCACAATGCAGAAAGGGAAGAATATGAGGCAGAATTCCAGGCTCCATACCCAACAAACCCTCCTACATCAATCTTCATCCTAGAGTTCCTTGAGAGACTGTATATGACTATTATCTGCTTACATTCTATCATGGGAGTGAATCAAGGAGAAATTTAGGAGCTATTCCAGTTGTTGATTCATCACCCTCTTTAACATGACTTAATTGTGCCAACTAACACCCCAACTCATCTCAGAGATTGTAGACAATTTGTACAACTATGATTGGTGGATATTTATAGTGTTCTTGTTATGACTCACTTTGTTCCTGAATGACTTACCTCATTTCTATTTTAGTTAGTTGTTTCTCATTATGACTTATATTTGTTCTATTTTTGGATCTTTTATTACTCATTCACCATACTTTACCCCTATCCAACACATTCTTGCTTACTTTCACTAATGTAATTTCTCCTTTGTTTCCCCTTTTATGCTTTGTGTTCTCACCATGTCCCATACTGACTCAGACTGCTTGCTCATCATATGACTCAACCCATCACAGTGCATGACATCATTGTAGCTTGGGGATGTGTATATAAGGGCTTGGTCTTTCTGTACAAATTCATGTCAAATTCAGTTCTCAAGTCAAGTCTCTCTTAAGTCTTATGCCCAAGTCCAAGTCAAGTCCCAGGTTTAGGGCACCAAATTGAAGCTTTGCCACAGGACATAGCCACACATATGTCACAAGTCACAAGTCACAAGTTCTACATCATACATCATATGAAGCCAGGTCACCATCACAAGAAGTCTCCTGCATTATATCCTAGAGGAACAGGCTGTATGACTCATTCTCCACACCAGTCAACCCACAGTATTTGTCTCTTTGCCACATGAATGACTGCATTATAGACCATCCATGTAGAAGGACCATTGCATGCAGGCTAATAGGTGTTATTCCTGTTAGTGCATCTTTATCACACATGCTATGCTCTCTGTTCTGATTCCCTAGTTCTAGTCACTCTCATTAAAGCTGTATGTGCAGATGGTTCTGCAGTCCCCCCTGTATTTACTGTACTCTGCCTAATGGCTCTGTTTCTCCATGGTGGGACATCCCTGGAGTTGGTTTGTGAGTGAATTCACTTCACTTGATATTTCCTTCTCAAATCAAGCTAATGTTGATCTTCTCACAGTGTTACAACATCTGAGTCAGGCTAGACTGACTCTATAATTTGCAGATACTGGTTCAAATGTGTCTTCATCCCTCATGCTCTCTCTCATTGCCAACCAGGTGAACATATGCTGCTAATCTTCAATGGCCATGCCTCTCACAAAACCCCAGAAATGAAAGATCTTGGATTCAAGCATGACATACTACTCTATTGTCTACCCTCTAAAATGACACACAAGCTCCAACTGCTTGACATCAGCATATTTGCCCACTACAAAACATATAGAACAAGCACTGTCAGGAGTGTGTCGTAAACTGAGAGGTAGTCACTTGCAAGACAATTGTGCAGGAATATATGAAGGTATGCAAGAGGTACATGGTTCCAAAGCCTATTGAGTCTGCCTTCTGCCAGTGCAGAATTTGGCCCATTGACCACACCATTTTCACCCCTGCTGACTTCACCCCCAATCTCTTGGGATGTGTGATTTAATGTTTTTATAATCTTGGAATATAATTCAAGCTTCAAACAAGCTGAATTGAGTAGAGGTTTTTTATGAGAGGAAAATTCAAGACAATGGCAATATATGCAAATTATCTCAGTAACTACTTTAACTAAAAACTTCAAACAACTTTGGAGAGGTGAGTATTATTACTACTGAAATTATTATACAGGATTTGAACTATTTAAATGTTTCTAACTAGCAGAAGGAATATTTCGAAGATTGCTTACATAATGTGATGGCAGGGATGGAGGTACATTTAGTTATGAACAAAAATCTGATTGTATGGAAGGGGGGGCATGACACTGGATGTAGTGAATGTAAAGTATAGTATGGCACTGACATAGGAGTAAAGCACTTGTTGGTTGTCCCACATGCAGTGATAGCAATGTAGGGACATCTTGAGACAACACACCTCTATTATTAGGTGCAAGGCATCTATGTGACGTTTGTATGTGCAGAGTAGATTGCTCAGCATTGGACCTGATTGTTGATGTCATCACAGGTATGCTTGGTGCATGATTGCTTCACATGCTGGGATACTGATGGATATAGTATCATGGGCTCAGTCCAATATATGTGTGACCTTGGTGATAGGGATTGAGTGGGATAGGGATAGGAGTTAATAGAAATCATAGTAGAAACATCTGTAGATAATATCCTGATGACAGAATGCTAGGATCTATCAGTATCATCATTAATGAGTGATTTATTTATATCTTTTTGTTTAATTTATATTCATAACATAGTCAATCCTCTTCCACTCACCACTTGGACCCCCCTTACATATCCTCTCTGCATTCCTGCTTCTCCTCTATCTGCCCAGTTAACTGATCCCAAGGATCCTGACTTTTTGGGACCCTCAGACCCAAGCTCAGATGGGGGTGTGAGTGACTCAGCCAATGACAAGGCTGAAGAGGTGGATTTGGAGGGGCCGGTAAGTCATATTTGCTTTTATAAACCTCTAACCAACCCCAACTACCTCCCCCCTCCTGCACACATCTGGCCAGTTGCCTCCCCATGGGACCCACCAGTGTCCTCCCTCTCAAGTACCTGCTCCCCCCCCTGATAATGACCTCTCTTCCACATCACATGGATACAGCACACAAAATGCCATTGGTTACTTACAATCTTGCCAGGTCATTCTTCCCTCCCTCATCCTCTCCACTTCCTCTTCCTCCCTCACCTCCTCCACTCACATGTGCATGAACAAGCAACTTGAAACCAAGAACACCCTGCTCTGACAGCATGTCCAGGAGCTAAATGACTTGCTCAACTCCAAACACATGCTACATGACCACCTTGATGTGCAATATCAAGCTGCTGAGGCACACTGCACCCTATGTGCACACAAGTCTGAATGCATCTTAGTCCAACTGAATGTGAAGTCTCAGAAGAAGCCATGATGGAATGTCCACCCAAACACCAGGCTCCTTACAGCTCCTCAAGCATGGGTGGCCTTTGAAGCAGAAGAAAACAAGCAGCTTGCGTGTGAACAGGTGGCAGCAGCAGCTAAGAAGGTCACCATTGACAAGAAATGCAAACTTGAGAGGCATCATAATGCTGCCTTCAAAGTTTTCAACACTCCCATCACTAGTTACAAGCATAAGGATGACCTGAAGGATATCATAATGGCACTCAAGCTCAAAGACATGGGCACTATCATGGAGCTCATTGCCTGTATCAAGGGTCATCTAGACCAGACCCCTGCCCTTGCAGATGTCCCCCACTTTGCAGGATTATACCTCACCAGCTGTCATGCGATAGGTGACCCCCTGTTGTTGTCATCTTCAGTCCCCCCTCCTCACCCCTCCTTGTCTGATGTTAACCCACCACCCTCCATGCCTGTTCATGTTGCTGATAAATCCTTCATACCCTGTGTTACTGTAGTCTACATTGTTCTTAGTTGCTACAGTAGTTGTTGTGTGCATCTGATTCAGCATCCAAGGCATAGACCCAGATAAATCCTCACTGACATGACCTTTTCTTATAAATCATGACCAAGTGTGACCCAAGATTGCTGGCATCCTGATCCATATCCTGTCTTGCACATTGGATGTCTCTGGCAACACGAACTCCGACTTGGTAATAAAAGTTGATAGGAATATAATTCACATGCAATTAAAGATTCTCAAAAAATTTTAAAAATTATTTCAAGTATCTAATTATTTATTAATAAAATGAGGAAAGCGATCCACATCATGATTGGTGATAATATCAGTGTTTTGGAACCGTTGAACTAAACTCTAAACTGTGGTGTTAACCACAATTATAAAGTTCAATCAAAAGATTTGACTTTACAAGCACACACAAGCTTCGAAACTATTT
>QFFB01000634.1:0-21376 GCA_003316465.1 Ramaria cf. rubripermanens
AGCACATAAGCTGAAGCCCAGCCCTTACTAGTACTCCTCAGTTAAGCTCGGTCCGAGCCCCCCCAAGGTCCCACACGAAGACCCGGTCTTAACAGTCACCAAGGATGAGTAGAAGTCCAGTGTCGACAGGTTTCACTCCTAGACCCTATCTGTCACCATGCCCCATGAAGATAGTTTGACCCTGGCTCTGTGTCATAATCCATACTCTAACTCCATGGTGTTCTCACCCCTCTCAATCTGTCCCCCCCTGCATTTGCTCTTTACTATAAGTACTTCAATTCCACATGTATAATTCCCTAGGTCGATTATCATACATCTACCTTGTTATTTGACTCCTCACTAGTAGGAAAAACCTTAGTGCAATGACCTACTCCCTCATTGGTAGTTGTGCCTAACAGTGAGCTTGAACCCTTGATCTTATTCACTATGTCCTTTAGGGGTGTTGCTGAGGCCACTATTCACAGCACTTTGCAGAAGTGTTCAGATCAGTGAAAGGAACACCTGAACTGGGGTGACCTTTCCTTGAGGACATGCGTGATTCTTCATGTACTACTCTTGGGTTATTCACTACGACTGTAGGCCCATGTTGGAATTACACTGACATTATACCTTTACTCCAAAATTCAATCTTGATACCAAGGTCAGGGCTATGGTTCAGATGATCGGTCTCTTTGATCTAGCAGATAAATGAGATTGTGATTCATTATGTATATATTATTACCATAATGAGGGCCTGTCTAGAGTCATATATCTTATGTCAAATTCAGTTACAATGATGGTGATCTTATTGAGATTTCAGATTCCTACAACCACCAAGCATTCTTGTATCCTATCACCACCATGATGCTGCTGTCAACCCTCACTTATCAGGCCACAATAACTTCACAGTAGTATTATTTACTCACATTATAATGCCATTGGATATGACCATACAAGTGGTGAGTCACCTGTGTCAAACTGGTGAGGAGGCATGACATGCCGAGCTCCCATATAAAGTAAGTCATGGCAACACTTGGTTATGTGTATATGCGCAGTGTGCGTAGCATAATCCCCTAGGGAATGTTGTATTATGAAGCTAACTCAGGAATCTCACATGCAGTTTGAATGGAGAGCATGTTCTGAGGTCTACCAGTGGGGTCAAACACGCTGGAATGCCAGATCATCCTGTGCTAATGCTACAGATAATAAATTAATGATGCCCATTTGTGGTAGGGTCTTGTTAGGTTTACACTGTCCATTCATGCTTGAAAGAACTGACTAGGATTTCTGTTTTGTAGATTTTGATCTCTCCCTTCTGCTTCATGATTTCCCAGTCCACCTCCTCATTATCATTTTCAGACACATCGTTACCCCTCAAACCTTCGTCAGGTCTTGCTCGGACTCTAGCCACATGCTTTCCTCGATGGCTTTGGGTATGGATCAAGCCTCTCAACATTCTGGCTAACTCCATTCATTCATTGGAGCCTGTAGCGGTGGGCAAATTACCTCTTTGATACTCTTTGTGAAATTTGGCTGATTCATTCTTCAGGAACAAGGGGGATCATCAAGGGTTTAGTATGGGTATATACTATTGCATACCCCGCAAGCACCGCTAGGATTTGTTCAGGCTATTTTTGGAAATAAAAATTTATATTATCTTATGGTATATAGCTGCATATGGGTATAGGTGAACTATACATATCTGTATAGACCTACCTGAGCTCTGTGAACCCGCCTATACCCACCTGCCCGGGTTACGATGAGTTGAGCTGTACACACCTTGCTGGAGTCCACAAAGGTCAGTTGGCCTAGCTTGACGAAGTGCGGAGATGTTACCTCATCAGGCCCCAGAAAGAATCAGTAGCCAGATGTAGCCGGAGCTGCACAGGCCTTGTCATAGTTGCGATGCTTCTCACCATGAAGAGAACATATCATCCAACCTTCTTGCATGTTGTCATGGTCCGAAGATGGGGGTCTAAACACAGTGACTCTGATAGGCCTTAATGACACGGTACTCAAACAAGGTAAACTCCTGTCCTAGCACCGTGTCAACATCGTTAATTACGTGCTTCTACCAGATCAGAGTTCGACGAAAGTTTGCTTGACAGTAGAGCAATGCGCAGGTACAACTTGGGAATGGGTTTTCGAGCGAGATAAGTATGGATGATGTGCGAACGGCGAAGGCCTGTACGTATGCATACCTTCATTCCCAGCGATTTCCAACTTCCAAGTCTCTGCGAACAGACTAATTGACTGGTCCATCGACAGACCATATCGTTGTCAATGACAAATCATACATATATTTGCCGCATCAGGGGCAGGCTATCATGCTCTACGTAACGGTTTTGCAATATTCCTAGACACAGGCTTTACTATTTAGCCTGACTCAACTCAGCACTCACGGACGACTTTTAATCCAGTACCGTCAACTTCATCATCCATGGCTCAACAGAAAGCACTCCTTCTATTAGAGAAGCAAGGGGCGTTCGCCGTCAGAAGCATTGACATACCGAAGCCTGGGTCAGGTGATATTATTATCAAGGTAATAATACAACCATCGACTACTGGGAAGATCTCAAACAGCATATCAGGTCATCTCGACAGCGCTCAACCCCATAGACTGGAAGATCCAAAAGTATGGCATATTCTATGAGAAGTTCCCAGCTATCCTGGGCTCCGATGTAGCGGGTATCGTCGAACAAGTTGGCGAGGGTGTTACGGCCTTTGAGAAAGGCGACAAAGTGTGAGTGCAATTGTATGAGTCGCCATTTGTGAAACCCTTACCTTTTTGGCGAGTCTTTATGAAGGATCTTTCGAGAATGACGGGGCCGGTTTCCAAGCGTATACTAGTGCCCCCGCAGAGTTTGTTGCAAAGGTCATCTCATGACTTCCCAACCGTCCACTCTCCTCATACCTACCTTGCAGATACCGGAAGACATATCTTTTGATCGAGCCGCCTCGATTCCACTCGCTATTTGCACTGCAGCTGTAGGCTTCTACAACCCCCTTGGTAAGAGTGGAGCTGGCTTGATCCCACCTTGGGAACATACCGGCAAGGACAAATACAAAGACCAAGGTATTCTTATTTTTGGTGGCGCCTCCTCTGTTGGACAATGTGGTGCGTGGCTTGATCACAACCTGGGCTTGCCTTAATGCTTTAATAATTTTGATGCCAGCCATCCAATTGGCCCGTCTTTCGGGCTTCTCTCCCATCGTGGTTACCGCATCTTTGCACAATTCCGATTTAGTCAAGTCATTAGGTGCAACACACCTAATCGACCGCAAGACAGATGTCGTTGCTGAGGCCAGAAAAATATTTACCACTCCGCCTAGCATCGTGTTTGACGCCATCTCGGAAGAAACACAGGATCAGGCGTGGAAAGCTCTCGGACCCAAAGGAACTTTGATCCTTGTGCTTCCTGCAAGGCCCGGCATTGACTCTGACGAGAACGGCAAGACCGTGATCATCACATTTGGCAGTGTACACACCCACCGCGATCTTGGTCGGAGCTTGTTTGCCAATTTGACGGATCTACTGCAGTCAGGAAAAATCAAGGTGAGCGCATCAGTACTGGGTTTTTTAATGGAAGACTCATGGACAACGAACAGCCCAACCGTGTTGAGGTTCTTCCAGGGGGGCTGGCAGGTATCGAGTCTGGTCTCAAGAGGATGTCTGAAAACAAAGTTTCAGGCGTTAAGCTAATAGTCAGGCCTCAGGAAACCCCGTGAGATGGAAGGAGATTGTCTTGGAGAGACGAATCGACTGACTATATGTCTGAGAAATTTAATATTTTTCCCAACGTACCTTAACTACCAATCTGACACTTTGATGGGATGGCTGAAGTGATATTTAATTCGCGACTCCAGTATCACTTCTCGTGGTAGGTCGCCCAAGGAGTCGCTCCCTTCAACATCTATGCGAGTTGTTGAGCTCCCAAGCCAATTGTCCCTTCCACGGTCCGCACCGATGTTGAGCGTCCCCCCCCTTTTCCCGGGGCTCCAACCCCTCACCACCCATCGCCTGAATCGGATATTGTCCGCCTTACCGTAATCAGTCGCCTCCACCACCATCTACATCAGGTGCTGGCGGCACCTTCCAACCGATTGTTAGTGGTAATCAGCCCACGGCTTCTCCCATACTGGGAAAGTCATCGCGCCTCTTCGCTTACGCAGTACTGGAGAACGACCCTTGAGGCATTGAGGAGTCAAGCAAGGATGTTTTTGCCGACGGCTATTGAATATTGTCACTATCGTCAATGATGTGCCAGGCTGGCACAGATGATTTGTGCTGGAGTACTCACATGGGATTGCGACAGAAATACTGGCCCCAGTACCATGATTTGGGGATCCATAATTTCTTTGGCTCCAAAAAGTGTTTTGGACATAAATCAGGCAGAGATGTTGCCCTAGCTTGAAACCTTGACTATCTTGAAGTATTATTTATGATTTTGGGGATGGGATCAATCAGTTTGTTATGGTTGTGAATATTATACTTGGGGCGTCCATGTGAAGCCGGTCTACAGAGAGGCTGACAGCCATGTTGTTTCCAGAGCTAGTCTACTTTGAAAATAGAGCCTTTCATGGTCAGACAAATGATGTAAGAGAGATATGCTCTCTAGTTGGAAATTGTATGTTTCTAGAGCTCTGGTCGTCTGATACAGCTTGATTTCGTGAGGTAGCAGACTGAAGCTCGCGTGGGGTCACACTAGTGGCTAGAGTCAGTGACCATTACTAGTCGTAAGCTGACACTCACCACTCCCGCCATTAACGCGAACCTCGTTGCATTTGTAATGGCCACCGTGATTAGAAGACAACGAGGCTATAAGAAAACGATGTTGAGACATTGAAAACCAATAAATACTCACCTTGCAGCGACTGGAACTGTTGTAAGGTCATACCAGGTGGCATGGCCACTGAGTAATATTGGGAGCCGAGGAATAGGCTGGAGGCGGAACCGACATGTCACTGATGGTGTGTCGTAAGTAAAGAAATTGAACCGACCCTCCTTGCTCTCAAAGGGGAGGTGGTCGCAGAAAAATATAAAGTGTGAGTGCGAGTGATTGATCACGGTAGATACTAGAGATGTGGCCGCACAGTTGGTATAACTCCGTACAGTACAGTATGCTCGCCTCATGCAGTTGTAGAGTTCTTCGTCCACAATCGTCAAAACAGCACGGTTGCCATCGGCATCTGACTTCTACATCATCGAATCGACGCAAGTGCTATTACAACCGTAACGAGATCTATGATGCCGCCACCAGAGTACTTGAAGATGCACAGGAAGCAGATCAAGGGCAAAAATTCGACCTGAATTGACATCCAGAGTTCACTTTCGA
This sequence comes from Ramaria cf. rubripermanens, assembly GCA_003316465.1. Taxonomy (NCBI): domain Eukaryota; kingdom Fungi; phylum Basidiomycota; class Agaricomycetes; order Gomphales; family Gomphaceae; genus Ramaria; species Ramaria cf. rubripermanens. The sequence goes on from QFFB01000634.1 coordinate 5,316, forward strand.
GGCAAGAAAACTATGAATCTGTAGATCACGGTGCGTGTGCTCATATTTCTGTAGCAACATCATGTGAGTACTCCCGCGCAACCATCTGCGCCAAGTTGGCGTGCACATTGACGATGATGGGCTGAGGATCCATTCAAGGGCTGTCTTCAAATTCGGTGCTGCGCAAGCGACGCGATGCCTTTCCCAACATCAGGCGCAGTGGTTTGATAACCCCAACCATCGGTCAGACCTGATGCGGATGGTTGTGGGGGCGACTGATCAGAATGGACAATATCCGAGTCAGGTGATAGGAGGTTTGAAGGGTTAGAATGGTCATTATTTGGTGCAGCCGTGGAGAGGACGATTGGCTGCTAAAGAGTTCAACAGGACGGCTCCTTGGGCGATCCGCACGGGAGATAGTTCTGCAAATTTCATCACGAATTACGAAACACTTTGATTATGTGAAGCAAGTACCCGAGGACGAGGTTCCAAAGGCTATTGAGTGCGGGAATTGATATTATTCCCTCATCTGAATTGATGGTAGTATTACGTACCTCAGAACTGGAGCAAGTAAACTTGTATGACATTGGGAAAAGAAGATCCATAAGCCGATAGTCTCGCACTGGTAAAGTTGCAGCTATGTATCTTGATCACAGACAAGTACTATGCTTGAATGATTAGACCAAAAAAAACAACACCTATTTATCGCCATAGCGAGCAACATTAATACTCAGCAGCAGCTGTTAGAACGTGGAACGGCCTGTACAAAGAAAACTTGTGGATTTTCCCGGGCGTAGCCGCGGCTGATAGAACTTTACTGCACCTATGTCCTAGCTTATAAGGGGACAGGCATAGCTTACAATAGGTTCGAGTCCAAGCTGAACCGTAGCCTCTAGCACATTTGCGATCACTTAACCTCACCCTCTGATGGCCACGCCCTCCGCAGGAGACCCGCATTCTCCACGTTCTTCACAGTCACCACCCCCTGAGGAACTCGGTGCTGTGCATGACGAACTTCTCGGTCTTGCACACGCCCTGTATAACCTTGGTACCACCGTACTCCATGATTCAACAAAGGAGAAGCCTGGTTTGGATGGCGTTATTCCGCCAAAGCCCGTTGGAGCTCGTGTGTGAGCACGCCTATTGTAGATGGGGCAGGGTAAAACTGACTAGACGAAGGAATGAGGTCGTGCAGCACCTGGCAGCGATCGAGGACCTCGCCCAGGACGTGAAGACCTTAATCCCCTTCCAAGTGCTAGCGTAAGAAAGCTTTAGGTTACAACCTGATCATATGGCATATCTGACCTTGTGCAGTGACATCGATAACGGGCGGAATCCTATGAGCCTAACACGGGAGCGTATCGAGCGTGCTGCAGTCGAAAACCAGTTCATGAATGGAAAGATTGCTGCCATACAGGTATCGACATCCCTCAGCTCAGTGTTCTAGGGGCTTGCTTACACTGATGATTGCCCAGTCATACAAATCATTGCTCCACGTTGCTCTTGCAGAGCACTTTCCTGAACTTGCACCTCATCTCGAAGACACTCCCACAGCTGCGTTAAATGGGGCTGAGGAAGCACCGCTGACGAACGGCAAACCAGAGTCCAAGGAATGACATACTGAAACATTGGCGTACAGCAAGGACTGAGGCCAATCAGGGCCGTCATAGGACCACAGCTTGTACCATGTCAGTTGCACGACAAGACGCTTGCTCCGCCGGCTTGTATCCTTACCCTTTATTGTACAATTGGAACCATAGGGTGGAAAGTGGTATTAGATATGTATTCTTCTAAGCTAGTCCTTCTCTCCGTATGCTAGTAGCCATCTTTCTACTTCGTCTGTCTTCATGACGCGCCATTGGCCTCGCGTTTTCTCGTCCTCATCCAGTGACGATGACACAATCCCAATTTCTACCTCGCCTGCTTTGAAGTCCGTTGAATGCACCGTCGAGATTGCCTCAATTGCGATCTTGTTCAAGAAATTAGTAATGAAGGGTTGCATAGCACCATCCGACTCACATCGATGACCTCCGCGCGCCCCAGAGTATCACCTGCCTTCTTTGCGTCGATTTCTCCAGGTGCACCCCCACCCCCGCCGCCTCCACTTCGTTCGGTATCTGCTGCTAGCCTTTTCCATTTTTTCTCTAGGTGATTCATTGCCTCCTGTTGCTTCTGTCCGGCAGCCGTTGCATGAAATCCAACGAAGTAACCCGCTGGATCAAGTTTGAAAATCTGGGGTCCAAATTCGGGATCAGATCCAATGATTATCATGGCTATAGCATGCAACATGTGAGCAGAGCGTACGTGGAGAGAGGAGGACATACACACCGATGCCCAGCGGCCGCATAGCAGCACGTTGGGTGTAGACCTGGTTGATATTGGCAAGGCGACGTGCGAGGGTGTCCGGCGTGATCTCATATCCATACTTGTACCGCCAGTCAGCTGCTTCAGCGCGTGCACGCGAAACCTGAGCGCGAGCATCGGCTATGGTGCAGCTGAGTGACAGGCATACGGAGTGGTGTAACAGGTACTCACCAATCAGGCCAGTCATCACACACCCGATTGTCGGTGTAATGCTGAATAGATGGGTGACTGTATCGGCGTTGAGAAGCTTGTCCTATGAAAAACGAGTCAGTGTCGTCAACCTCCAAGGACGCATGTGGTACGCACGGGAACTTTCTTCTGGGTGATGACCACGGTCGTGTTTTTTCCCCTTACGGCAACAGCTGTGTGGCCGGAGCCTGAGATTGCTTTGAAGGCGTACTCTGGTAGAGTAAATATATGGCGGAATCAGTGACTTGTTCGCAGTCCAAAGGTGACAATTCGCACCGACTTGGTACAGACGACCCTCTGGAGAGAAGACGGTGAGATATCTGGAGGCAGTATAGGTTTAGAACGAGCGTGTGCAACGCAATATAACCTTTACCTGTCATACGAGGTACGAGACATGCTAGGTAGATGAGATGAGAAAGACTTTGAACAGGAATCGAAACGCGTACGCGTCCAATCGAGTCCACGGTAGTTGCCGAACTGGGAGATTCGGTGCAAGCCGCTTTCCCGGTTCGAACTCAGCCCTCCGCCGCCGAATACCATGAAGGAGGTCGTTGTGCAAAACAACCCCAAGATCATGTTGGTGCTGAACCCGTTTCTGACGCGCAGTATTCGCAACTCACGTTTCAACCAGCAAAAAACTTCAGTTCTCGCTGCTCTCCCAGCAGGATGTGGTTAAAATCTCCGAGTTTCAAGTTACCCATCGTGATTTGTACACTCCTGGTGACAGACTTCCAGTAAAGGACGGTGTGTTAGACAGGCGGCTGGTGTGTATGCTGGTGATCTTCATTATCTACCGCTGATATGGGAATCAGGGGACAACTGACAAAGGCGCTTTCTGCGAGACTTGTGGCCACAATACTCAAGACTGTGTTGGACATTATGCCTACATAAAATTAATACTCCCAGTTTTCCACATCGGATATTTTAGACACATAGTCTCTATCCTCCAGCAGATATGCAAGGTGTGTTTATTGTGACTTTTTGCGCGTCCTCAACTTACATTGCACCAGACATGTGCTCGCGTGATGCTTCAAGAGTCTGAGCGCCGTATCTTCTTGAAGCGATTTCGTCGCCCCAATCTCGAGAATCTTACTCGGCAACATCTCTGCAAAGCCGTGAACACTGCTGCCCGGAAAGTCGTATTCTGTCCATATTGTGGCGCTACGAATGGAACTGTGAAAAAGCAGGGAACCTTAAGGATAGTGCACGACAAGTTTCGTGCAAAAAAAAGCGCGGATGAGATGGAGAAATGGAAGGCAAGCTTTGGAAATGCAATACAACAGCAAAAGGAGCTATCCATTTTCGTTGGTAGAGCTGCCAGTGAAGATTTGAATGCCCTGAAAGTTCTTGATCTTTTCAGAAGGATTTCTGCAGAGGTGGATTTTATGCTTAGTGGATTATATGCCATCTGACGCTCTTGTAGGATTGCGAGTTGCTTGGTTTGAAACCATCCACCGGTCTACCTCAGGAATTCATCTGGCAGTATGTATCTGTTCCTCCTGTGTGTATTCGACCTTCGGTCCAGCAGGATGGTGCCAGCAACGAAGACGACCTTACGGTTAAGCTTACCGAAATAGTCTTTACTAACGCCCTCATCAAGCAGGGCCTTGCCAAAGGTGTTTCTACTGCACAACTCATGGTATGTGTCATCGATGTCGCCGTGTTTAGCTGTTCATTTCAACATGTCAAAGGAACAATGGGAGTTTTTACAAGTATCTGTGGCCATGTACATTAACAGCGAAACACCCGGGATCCCTCTTCAAATGGTATTACAGTCATTGTCTTGTCTTTTTCTAGCTAATACATCAACACATTTGTGCAGGGTCAAAAGCCTATTCGTGGATTCTGCCAGCGTCTGAAAGGCAAGCAGGGTCGTTTCCGGGGTAATCTTTCCGGAAAGCGTGTCGATTTCTCGGGCCGTACTGTTATATCTCCGGATCCTAATTTGCGTATCGATGAAGTGAACATATATCAAGGCCCCCATATGCTTGCTACTGACGTTTTATGGGCTACAGGTGGCTGTACCAGAACGCGTCGCAAAAATTCTCACGTATCCTGAGCGTGTTACTGTTCATAATATTGCGTTACTTCGTATAGCCGTACGAAACGGCTGTGATGTTCACCCCGGTGCAAACTATGTCGTCAATGCCAGTAATGGTTTCAAGAAATTTTTAAAATTTGGACGGAGGGACGAGATCGCAGAAAAATTGCATGTGGGCGACATTGTCGAGAGGCATATCATCGATGGAGAGTAAGTGTATTGTCTACCTTATGTTTATTTGTATTGAAAATGTTTCAGTATCATTCTTTTTAACAGGCAGCCGAGCTTGCATAAGGTAACAATATATTTAATGAATGGGGAGACTTGTAAAGGTGACATAGGTTTTTTTCTAAGCTATCCATCATGTGTCATCGGGTTAGTGCTAGCCTTTGCCATTTGACAGTATCCTATAACAGTATCATAGGCGAAAATTCGTCCTTGGAGATCGTTTCGCCTCAATGAATGTGTTTGTACGCCATATAATGCTGATTTTGACGGCGACGAAATGAATCTTCGTGAGTGTTGTGCCGCGATTTGATTATATTCTTACATATCCTCATTCTTATAGATGTGCCACAAACTGAGGAAGCTCGCACCGAGGCTCTAGAGCTTATGTCTTCCAAACTTAACATGGTCACTCCACGCAACGGGGAACCCATTATCGCTGCCATTCAGGACTTCATCACTGCCTCGTGGCTCCTCTCACTGCGTGATCGTTTTTACGATCGGCGTCAATTCACTCAAATATGCTCGTACTTTGCAGACGCGGAGCTACATATAGACCTGCCACCACCGACGATCCTCAAGCCTGTTCGCCTTTGGACGGGAAAGCAAGTTTTCAACTGTCTCATGCGTCCAAATAAAGACTCCAAAGTTTTCGTCAACGTTGAGGCTAAATGCAATAAGTTTATCAAGCCAGAGACAGAACATTATCCACAGGGAATGGACCCGCAGCCCGACATGTCTCCTAACGATGGCTGGCTCGTCATCGTGAATAGCGAAATCATGTGCGGTACGTTTGACAAGGCGACTGTCGGTGGGGGCAAGAAGCAAAGCGTGTTTGGAGTGATCATGAGAGATTTTGGACCCCACGAGGCTGCTGCTGCGATGAACCGGCTTGCGAAACTATGCGCACGATGGTTAGGTATGTTTATTTGACCTACTCATACGCTTCGATTTAATGTCATTTAACTTAGCCAACTACGGGTTTTCCCTGGGCATAAATGATGTCATTCCTGGACCTGTGCTTGCGTCCAATAAAGATCAAAAAGTCGAGAGGGCTTACGCAGACTGCCTTGAGCTCATATCCAAAGCTAAACTAGGGAAGCTTGAAAACAAAGCTGGTTGTAATCAGGAGCAGACCTTAGAGGCTATGATTTCTGGTGTGTTGTCGAAGGTACGAGGTGACGTGGGTGAAACTTGTATGAAAGAACTTAGTAGGCACAATGCCCCACTGATCATGGCGACCTGTGGTTCCAAAGGTTGGTGCCTTGCACCTAATTATCTTGTCAAATGCTGATTTGTGGCCAAGGTTCTGTGATTAACGTCTCACAGATGGTGGCTTGTGTCGGCCAGCAGATCATTTCTGGTCACCGAGTCCCAGATGGGTTTCAGGATCGCTCCCTTCCACATTTTCCCAAAAAGTCAAAGGAACCGCCCTCTAAAGGATTCGTCAGGAACAGCTTTTATTCGGGTTTGACTCCCACTGAATTCTTGTTTCATGCCATCTCGGGTCGAGAGGGTCTTGTCGATACGGCAGTTAAAACGGCTGAGACGGGATACATGCAGCGACGGTTGATGAAGGTGAACACTGAAACCTCCGTGTTCCTTATAAATGCCCCTATGCACTTACCAATACAGGCTCTTGAAGATCTTACGACCCAGTATGATCTTTCAGTTCGGAATTCTGTGGGAGGTGTTGTTCAGTTCTGCTACGGCGACGACGGTCTTGATCCTGCATGCCTCGAAGGCGATGCACAGCCGACAGAGTTCGTGCGGACGTGGAGTCATGCAACTGTAGGGTTTTATTCATTCCTTGTGTCACACCCATTCATTCGTGTACAACCCAGTCTATTGCTTCAAGGATTGGTCGTGCGCTTCTGCCATTCGAGATACTTGAAATTACAGATAGCGAACTATCCAAACCTAGATTTCAGAATGAATGTACGGCTGCATATATAGCGTCGATCCGGGGCTTCATCATGGACCATATCGCAAATCGTCTTGCCAAGATTCGGCAATGTCGCGGCATGTACAATGCATTAGAACGTGAAGAGGAGTGGGATGAAGAAACAGACTTGTCCATGGGCGTATCTCGTATGTCATACAGGTCGAGCCACTTTTACTGATGATTCTGATGATTATACTGCTCAGTCGCGGAAATGAAGGCTGTTGAGAATGCTTCCAAGGTTACGGAGGATCAGCTGCGGCAGTTTCTTGAAATTTGTTGGGTCAAATATGTTAAAGCGAAAATTGAACCAGGTATCTAGCAGGAGCTTTGAATGCCGTAGCGCCGTTGGTATTGACGCGCCTTTGTCTTCTAGGGTCAACCGTTGGGGCCGTGGGTGCTCAATCGATTGGTGAACCAGGCACGCAGATGACGTTGAAGACGTTCCATTTTGCTGGTGTAGCATCTATGAATGTCACTCTGGGTGTGCCCCGTATCAAGGAGATCATCAACGCTTCAAAGACCATCAGCACTCCAATTATCAGCTGCAAACTCGTCGCCAGCCAGAGTGAGCACAGTGCGCGCATAGTCAAAGGTCGTCTTGAGAAGACGCACTTGGGTGATGTCAATGAGTTGAATTGCTCTGGATTAAAGTGTCTCATTACATTCTCAGATTGCGTCTGTGATCGAAGAAGCGTGGGCCGCGGAGTATACGTATATCGGTATCATCATCGATACTGAAGCGATTCGAAAGCTCCAGGTGAGTCAGTCGTTGAGAAGATCACACATAATTCTAACTAAGTGATCTTAGCTTGAATTGACTTTAGATGACATCAAATGGGCGATAGTCGCTTCCAAAAAGGTCAAGGTCAAGGAGCATGTGCGTTCGTTCACCTATATTGACACGTTCTTCTACCGTGCTAATCTTCTGCTTGTAGTCAGTTATTATGCTTCCAAGAAAATCTCGCTTGCGAATTTACGTTGACGGTGATATGAAATACTATCGTCTTCGGGAGCTGAAACGGACACTGCTTGATGTTGTGGTCAAGGTACGATTTATGTTCCTTTTCTTGCTTCATGCCAATGCTCTACTTGTCAGGGTGTGCCATCTCTGCAGCGGGCAATTATCAATGTCAAGGATACAGACGATGCAAAGGGCAAGAAGGGTGACAAGGAGCTCCTTGTTGAAGGTTATGGGCTTCAAAAGGTCATGATCACGGAAGGGATCGTCGGGGAGCACACCTCATCCAACCATATCATTGAGGTTGCCGTGGTACTCGGTATAGAAGCCGCGCGAAGAACGATCATCAACGAGATCCAGTACACTATGAAATCCCACGGCATGAGTATTGACCCACGGTGAGCAAACTTGATCCTCCCGAGCCAGTCCCCTAAAACGTGAAGGTAGACACGTAATGCTGCTCGGTGACGTTATGTCATACAAGGTTGGTGTGCATTTGCAAATTGCAGATTTAGACTAAAACTGTGAATTCAGGGAGAAGTGCTGGGAATCACACGGTTCGGCGTTGCTAAGATGAAGGACAGCGTGCTTATGCTGGCATCGTTCGAAAAGACGACGGACCACCTTTTTGATGCGTCGGCTTTCGGGAAGAGTGATAGCATCGCGGGCGTGTCCGAAAGCATCATCATGGGAAATCCAGCGGCGAATTGTGGAACATCAATGTGAGGCTCTGCTAGTCATGATACGCCCATGCTAACGTCGATTCTCGTCCAGGCCTGCTTTGTATGTGCCGACACCACTACTAGCGAAACCGAGAACGTTACTTTTTGAAGGAGCATTATAGGTGGGGAGGGGTTGAATATCTATGAAACATAATTTATCCAACCAATGTACACCAAGTGGCTTGTTTCTTTCTATATTCTTTCAGTCAATTATGTGAGAGAAGCTCCGCCGCTCTGGCAGTCCAAGTTAGATACAAGGAGGCAACATGCTTGGGAATGAGGTACTGACCAGTACGGCTTCTATTTCAACATCATCAACTTTACGAGATGGCGCCCAAAAGCGTGCTGGAGCCTCCCAAAACTCCCTGAACGAAGTGGAACCATTTGATGGGTGTCCTGTAGACTTTTCACTGGGATCTGATTCGTTGCCTCTGCCGCTAAAGCGAGAGACAATGTCTGGAGGCGCCAATGGATGAGGGTGGGGGAGTTGGGGGTCTAGACGAAAAAAAAGCGATCAACGGCATTGAAGGCAACCGACGCCGCAGAGGTATGTCTTACTGGAAACTGGCGGCCGCTTCCCCAGAAAGCGGATCAGAGGTTTGTGGACGTGGCCGACAAGCAGCCTGTATGTTGGCCACATTGACAGGATTTGGGCAGCCTTTCAAGCTCCGCTTGTACTATCAACGCTGGGCTTACGTAAGTAATATTGCTTGTACGCCGGTAACAGGACCCCCGAAATTGCCTACAGTATATCTGATCTGCCTGGGACTCTGAATGTCCGGATGGCCTCTGGGGTCCCTCCAGATGTCCGGACGCTGGATCAGGCCTACCAAAAGTGCTGTAAGAGTGCTATAAGCGTCCGGACAGGTTCCCATATTAGAGGAGAGTCATTTTCATAGATATCTCACATTCCAAAGCCTTATAAATTACTAGAAAACGAATGTCTGAATTCCCCTGCTGTAAACCTGTAAACATTTCATTACTCCTCGTCATCTCTTTACTTCCATTCTTTCAAGTGTTTCATGTTGGGATGAGGTAATCAACTCGGCACTTCGGTGCAATGACGTGTCTCTGCACGGTGACGCATCTCGACGACGAGACAAAGAATAAAGTGGACAACACTTTGAAAGGAATACAAGGTAGAGCAAAGCATTGAGTGGACAAGTAGATAGATATATTTTTAGAGTGGATCTCATGTATATAAGAGCAGCAACCTTCAGTCACTGCTCTCTACCAAATTCATTACATTTTTATCTACTTCAACCTACATTTCACACCATCTCTAATTGCTCCAACGCCTTTTAACATCTCTCGCCAGAGTTCATAGGATTTTCCGGTCAATTCCAAGTTGTGGTTGTTCTTGGGCCACTCAGGGAGTTGACAAAGCATTGCCCCAGCTCACAAATGCAAAAAGTCATGAGCATAAAGCTGTGACAACTCATAGGGTATATCCTGGAATTGGCCCTGGAGAAGATGCTCATAAGTTTGCATGACAATGTAGGATAGGTTGGCAATAATTCTGCTCTTGGAGACCCAGTTATGCATCACCTTTTTACCACCACTTTGTGTCTCTGGAGATACTAAAATACTTGTATGTTAACCACACAAAGAGATATGAGTACAAAAATTACCTTGCTAGCAGTGGCATTTGTAGGATTACCACTAGGTTTGTCATTGATAACATCACCCAGAGGAGTTGAATCACCAGAGATGGATCTCTGGTGATGTTCTGTTAGATCCCTGTTCACCTTGGATCTTGGCATACCTCGGAAATTCAGACCTCAGACCCTGGGCCTTCAGCCTCAGACTACTTCAGTCATGCTCGGACACACCTACTCTAGTGTAATACCTCTGTTATTACTCTTCCCTATTCTTAGTACATTCCACCCTGCCTGTATCATGTGACCTTTTGATCACCCTCTCCCTGATCCCCATATTACTCTCTAGTATATAAGCTCATTCCTCACATGTATGTTAGTTCAGTTCTAATATCAACAAAGTATCCCCCTAAAGTTGTATGTCCCCCTCCATACATAGATCTGTAGCCCCAGGCCTTCAGGCCTCCTGTCCAAAATATAGGGACAGACAGAGGACCCCCCAAAATGCCTATATATCCCTGATCTGCCTGGGACTCTAGATGTCCAGTCAGATTTTTCTAAAATGGAGGTCTAGATGTCTGGATGGCCTCAGGGGTCTCTCCAAAATCGAAAAATTTGTCCAAACACTGAACGAGGCCTCTTTAGGGGCCTCCAGATGTCCAGGTACTGGATCAGGCCTACCAAAAGTGCTATAAGAGCGCTATAAGTGTCCGGACAGGTTCCTATATTAGGGGAGAGTTATTTCCATAGATATTTCATGTTCCAAAGCCTTATAAATCACTAGAAACTGAAGGTCTGAATTCTCCCACTGTAACATTTCATTACTCCTCATCATCTTCTTTTTTCTTCCATTCTTTCAAGTGTTTCATGCCACCTCTAATTTCTCCAACACCATTTAACATCTCTTCCCAGAGTTTATAGGATTTTGCAGTCAATTCCAAGTTGCGGTTGTTCTTCTTGGGCTGCTCAGGGAGTCAACAAAGCATTGCCCCAGCTCACAAATGCAAAAAGCCATGAGCATAAAGCTATGACAACTCACGGGTGTTTTGGAACTGTTGAACTAAACTCTAAACTGTGGTGTTAATCACAATTACAAAGTTCAATCAAAAGATTTGACTTTACAAGCACACACAAGCTTCAAAACTATTTTAATGGAGAACCCAATTAAGAAATTATACTCCGGTGAACAATTGTAACCAGTATTGCAACAGGAAGTGTAGCAATAGAGATTGAACTGAACATGTGTAGCTCTAGGTTTATGCAATGACTTAATAAGATCAAAGAATGTCAGGCATTCAAGGGTCCAGATACTTTAAGGGGAAGGCTACTTAGAGTCTTAGGACTGTGGGTCAAGTGAACTAAAGATTACAATAATCCCCAAGATGTGAAAAGATAGATCAATGCTTGAACTCTTCCTCAGATCAAGTATCTCACTATTCTCTGTGCTTTCTAGTTTTCCAACTCAACAAATGTAGTATATTAACTCACTTACCCTGAGTTAGGTTAATATCTGTCATAAACAATAAGATTTTATTCTCTTTTATATTCATGGACCTTTTCCCTACACCATTATCTTTGTTCTATTCATCCTCTTTTATTTTACTCATTCATTATTATCCTGACTTCTATCATGGACATTACTTCCTTATCTTGAACATCCTATCCATTTTCTTTTTTTTTACCCATCTATCCAAGGCACTCTCCTACGTAGCAACAAGCCGACAAAGACAATGCCAGACACGAGTTGAGGCATGCAATGGCGCGTAGTTTCTATTCGAGGCACATATATGCGTAGTAAACCAAGTCGAGACACTCTTTGAGTGTAGATTTTCGTTCCTTTATCACTCACACTGATCAGTCCTTTATTCTATCTCTAAGTCCATGTGCACAGTGGACTTAGACTGTTCCTTCAGCTTAGAGAGCCAGGGGCTCAACTATCACATGCTTTATTACCTTTCTCCTATAACTCCTATTCTTCATTCTAGTATATTAGTGCAAAGTATGCACTTTAACAATAAGATAGACTTTTTAACTTCTTATGCCTGCTTTACCTTTTAAGTACTTCTGAATCTTCTAGTCTATCTTACCGCGAGTTCCCTGCTTCAAGTCAAAAGCTGGGGTTATTTTATCAAGTCTTATTACCTTCCGGCCCCTTTCCTTATCACTATAAAGTATCCGACATACCGACCTCGCTTTGCTTTTCAGATAAAAGAATAACAATATCTGCAGGCATTGATTGACCAAGAAAGATCAATTACTCAAAAGGCTATTAACCCACTTAACTCAGAGTTAAGTTAATAATCTAATGTGTGAATTGATTAACTAATAACCAAGACTATTAGATCACTGCTCAGAGTGGTGTCTAATGTACAGGATTACTAATCAGTTACTCTTAGTAACTTCACTGTTCACAGCTTAGTTATTCAGAGCCTGCTGCAATTAAAATAGAGCACTCTTGTACTTCTCAGGGCCAATCAGAGAGCTGTAATCTTAGTGTAGTGCTGAGCCAATGTAGCCAGTACTTCAGTACAAGGCTGTGTTGAAGTCACACTTCAGGTTACTCAGTGCCTGAGTGATGGTTAGGTGAAAGATTGTCTATTCCTCACTGCTGAACTGCAGGCTATTTATGCTACATCTGTCTGGCTTATATAACTACTTTAGAACCTTGTGGCACTGTGAAGAAAGGCAGAGAAGCTTAGAGAAGCTTCAGGAAAGATTTGGAAGGTTTTGGAAGGCTGTGGAAGGTGCTATTGCCTTTTTGGTTAGTATCACAGCTTTGTGACAGCAATCCATGGTTAAGTGTAAAAGTTTCCCACACTTAAGTGTGTCATGTGATTATCATGTGACTTGCCTTATTTCAGCATGGTCATGTGATAATCAGGTGACCAGCAACACAGTCATATGATCATTATGTGACTATCTCAGTCCAGCACAGTCATGTGATAATCATATGGTTAGCAAGGTCATGTGATAGTCATGTGATGGTGGGAAATCTTAGCTCAGCAACCAATGGATTGTTGTACCTTGTGGACCAAATGTGAACATAATAAAGAAATATTCATACAACCTTTTCTAAGGACATTTGAAACTCATTAGCTACCTAGTAATTGTTCATAAATAGATAGCTTATTTGTGGACAACCCCTAAGAATGGGTACATCCTGGAATTGGCCCCAGAAAAGATGCTCATAAGTTTGCATGACAGTGTAGGATAGGTTGGCAATATTTCCACTCTCAGGGATCTAGCTATGCATTGCCTTTTTACCACCACCTTGTGCATACATGCACACAACTGGAAAGGGTCACCATGCATGACCTAATAGGTGATCAATGGCACTCACCTTGTCCAAGCATCAAGTGGCCACCATGTAGGATAATTACATACTGATCTGGTTTCAGAGGCATGAACTCCGTTAGATCAGCAGTAGCCATCTGAGCAAGACATGGTGCCCCTGCTTTGATAAATACATCCTTGCATCTCTGGAGATGCTAAAATACTTGTATGTTAACCACAAAGAGATATGAGTACAAAAACTACCTTGCTAGCAGCAGCATTTGCAGGATTACCACTAGGTTTGTCATTGATAACATCACCCAAAGGAGTTGATTCACCAGAGATGGATCTCTGGTGACATTCCAACCCAGTGCTCACACCATGCTGCTGTTCTTGGCGTAATACACAATGGAACTCATGTATAATACCCTGTCAGACACTCTTATTATGGCTCTGTGATTTAACAACTTGCGTCTGAACACCTGCTGCAGCTTGGGAAGTCTGATGGTGGATCTGCCATTGTACCAATTCCTCAAAATCTAGCTCAGCCTTGCCTGTTAATGCACGGTCACTGTATAAGAGAGGCTCCTCATCCATGTCTCAGATAGGTGCCAGTGGTTGCCACACTACCTCCAGAGCATGCATCACATTGGCAAAATCATAAGCTACAAACTCATCATTGTTGTCTGGCAGGTTATTGCTATGAACACATCAAACCCATTAGTATGCAGCTATAGCATGTTAATATTTATCACTCACATGTGAATCAAATCATCTAATGTAGTGGATGCTGCAGTGAAGCTGAGTATGTCCAGCTGCTGATCAGCCTGAGCTCCTAGCATAGAGGGCCGTGCATCAATGAGAAGCTGTAACTCTGCAGCCTCACTCAAAGGAGTTTCCTCATCAGTGTCATTGTTAGATGAGATTTCTTCAAATTCTTCTTCTAGTCCTTTGAAGGTGTGTATGCCTGGCAAACAAGTGGTGATGTATTCCTGGGGAGGAGGAAAGAATGTTTGAGGAAACATGCCAAGATTTGCAAAGAGATTCTCGGCCTCATGATATGCCTCAGCAGCAACTTGTGTGATTTGACGATCAGTTGGCCAGGATGCAAGCTACTGAAGATCTAGGTCATGAGATTCAAGGTATGTGTGTGCATACCCTGTTGCATGAGTGTGAGCATCAGTTGATCCATGCAAAAGGGCAGCCTTGAGAAGAGAATGTAATTTAGGTGCCATATATAAGAAATCCATGTAGGTGAAGTCCTTGACAAGTTTGCAACACTCAGCGAAAACATGTTCACAAGCTTCACTGGAATGAAGCCAAGGCAACAGCAGGTGTGCTCCATCAAATGTGCTAGCATAGTCCCAGTGTGTGAGCACTAGAGATATTAAGCCATGGATGATGATTGGAAGGATGTCATGAGCTTCCTGGGAAATAAAATAACAATTTTCAGGATATGATCTGGCAAGGAGAAATGCCTTCTAGAGATCAAGGGAATATCCAGCCAAGAGGACCATCTTGATGCGTTCCAGGTGACTGATATGATGGTTTTGGTAGGCATTGATCACTTTGCCGCTAACAAAAAGATAGATAATCTGACCAAGTGCCTGGAGGTGATGTTCACTGAGGAACTGAATTGTAGCAGCAGAGAAAAGACAGGTAGCAGCATGATCATCCTAATGATTGAGTTTCTCAACATCATGATAGTAGAGTGGGCTACTATTGGTGAAGGCTACCGTTCACATGGTCTGGTACATGGCTACATGTTGATCCAAAACTAGTGCTCGTACCCCTGTGAATAAGTTGTTACACAGTGTTTTGAGACAATGCTTGGAGTCTTGCACCATTACAAGTGGCTCTCCATTAAAAATTGGGATGTAGATGGCAAGTGCTGGTTGGCTGGGGATAGCATGGGGGATCTGATAGGTATATGTAGAGTGGGCTTTGTGGCGAGCATGTGTTGTATGGATCATTCAACAGCAGTGCCATTGTTTTGGAACCCTTCAAGACTTTGGTGTTATTGCTAACGCCTCAATCTATCAGAACGTGTCATTTACGAGGCTTCAAGAATATTAAACAATGCTGCAGCACAACTCTGGAAATAATTTAATATTTGTACCTTGGTTGCAATCTGTATAATAACCAGTCCAAGTTAATACAGCTGGAAGGCAATGCGTTTCTTAGCAGCACTGAACAATAAACTATTAGTCTGCAGGCTCAAGGACACTATCGGGGTCCAAGTGTATTCCAAAAAGAGGAATATACTTGACAGGAGAGTTTGTAAGTGAACTGACCAGATAATCTGTCAATGCACTGCAATAACGAACAAATAGTATGGGAGGTGGCTTTTGTAAGCGGCTTGACTCAACTTGTGAAAATCACTGAACAGGAAAATCAACTGAACAGTCCGTCTCAGGTATTGGAGTGCTAATTGGCAAGAAAATCAATTGACAATCTCACTCTGTAGAAGTTTCACCTAGAGGGTTAGTCTGGGTGGCTAAGTAGAAAAGCAACTACTTAACTGAGAATCAATACAGGAAAGTAACTATATGACCCTAGCTGGGGTTAGCAGCTTAGTAAGATATGCAAGTCACGTGAGTTGGTGAGTTGGATAGAAGAAGCTAGATTGCTAGATCAGATTGTGCTGATCTGAGGGGGTCAGAGTGGCCTCCTTATATATTGTACACAGGATTACATAAAGTAGGGTTCTTCTATCTATTAGGGAGTGATGTAATAGTGATGTCATATGTAGCTATTTTAGTATCTG